>JABSTT010005600.1:0-17896 GCA_013339685.2 Hyalomma asiaticum | reverse complement strand
ACCATCTGCCCTACGTAACACTTGCCACATTTAAACGGGATCTTATACACTACATTTCTTTTGCACTTAATAACTTGGTGATCAGAACGCTTGGAACATTCATTACTGACACTAATAGGCCCGTCTTTATACAATTTGTTTACAGCCGGACACACGCCCCCTACTTTGTTTTTTGCTGAGAAAACTACTCTGACACCATACTTAGCGGCCACCTTTTTTATTTTATGGGAAAAACCATGCATATAGGGGATTACCGAAATTTTCTTAGTTTCCTGGCTTCCTTGCTTTTCTTTCTCAACGAATTTCATTTTCTTCAATAGCCTTTCGCTTGCAGTAAGAAGAATCGAGGTAGGGTATCCAGCCTTTTCCAGCCGAACCTTCTGCTCTAAGAAAGATTCATTTAACTTGTGCGTGCAGGTTTTCGTTAGAGCTAAATGAAAACATCCCATTGCGATCCCGTTTTTTATTATCCTTGAATGACCGGAAGCATACTGTAGCAAGGGCTTCTCCGTTCTCGGGGAATACTTCCAACACACATGGTTTATTTCGAATATGAGCTTCACGTCTAGGAACTGTAAGCAATTATCAGTGGGTTCTTCAAATGTGAAATTTAGGCCTCTGCCTCTTTTTCTGAAAGTCTCCAACACATTTGAGGTGAATACATCCCATTCCATGTTTGAGCCCAAAATCAAATAATCATCAACATATCTGAAAATTTTCAAAACCTTGCTCTCCAATTCTGAATTCACCATTCTATCTATGCTGCTCAAAAAAATTGTGCTAAGCACAGGGGCTACTTTGGATCCTATGCATACTCCATTCTTTTGACGGAACAGCGCATCTTTGAACTGCACAACCGTGCTCTTCAGGTACATGCAAAGTATTTCAAGAAATGACTCTAGCGACATACCGCTGCAGTTACGGAAAGAAACTTCATCATTGTCCTGTTCAATACACTCTTTTACCGACTGTAGTAGGGCATCTTGCGGCAAAGAATAATACAAGTTTTGAATGTCAACACTGAATCCTCTGTAACTGCCTTCTTTAAGTCCAGACACATACCTAACCACCTCCTCAGAATTCTTGATTACAAATGGGTCGTTTGTTGACAAGGACGCAAGTATTTTTTGGAGAAACCCAGATACATGAGCCTGCCACGAATTGTGTTCCGACACTATTGCTCTGAACGGAATATCTTCCTTATGTGTCTTCGCCGCGAAGAACACTTCCAGTGTTTGGCCCTTTTCTTTTTTGACTAGTGAAGCCAGCTTGTCTAATTCATATTTCTTCAATAATCCCACTGCGCGTTTCTTCAGTTCCTGCGGCTTCACTTTTACTTCCTCGAAGCATTTGTGCAAAACATCCCAAGCCTTACCAGAATACATGTTATCTGGCAACACTACAAGATAACCTTCATTGTCCGATTTTACGACCCTCAAATCTTTTGAGTGTCAGTAATGAATGTTCCAAGCGTTCTGATCACCAAGTTATTAAGTGCAAAAGAAATGTAGTGTATAAGATCCCGTTTAAATGTGGCAAGTGTTACGTAGGGCAGACTGGTCGATGCGTGAACGTTAGGTTAAAAGAGCACTTGGCGAATTTGAAGGGAAGGCAGCTGACACATTTGGCTTTACATTGTGCGCGATGTTCATCGAATCTATGTAGTCCATTGTGTAATCAGACTGATATTCTGTATGTTCATCCTAATCAGACAACAAGAGAGATTGTGGAAGCTTGGCATATATCTAGATTTCAAGACACATGTGTCAGTCATCCTTCAATAGCACTAAATGACAAAGAAATTGACTTGATGAATAAGATTTTTATGTAATAGATTACAAAATGCCGTTGTGCTCATGTGCAGTGATTGTGAGGTGCGTGTCGTGACTATATATATGTTTTTCCTCAATGAATAAAGGTCAGTTGATAGTCTGCGCTAGTCCTGTGTACTCTTCCTGTGTGTCCGTGTTGCTTGCGCAATAGTTGCTTTACGATGTCAAACCAACTAGCCCGCCTGTCCGTTTTAATAACTTGCTGAGCCTGATCCGTTGCACAGATTTGGACTTGGTGCCACTTTCGTCGAGGAGGTGTTTGATGAGCCTCCATCCACTCCCTTTGCGTATTTGCCCGTTGAGGGAGTTACACACTTCGTCCCACTGCTGTCTGGAAAGAAGCACGCAGTATTCTTCAATGGTCTTGTTGAGTTCGGCGAGCTTCTTTCGCAGTCTTCGGTTGAAACGTTGACCCTTCCACCTGGCTAATATGGAGTGCTTGGCTTCGAGAAGGTTCGCTAGCCGACTGTCCATTCTCTCCACTTTAACGTCCGTGGTAATCGTTCGTTCCGAGGCTACGATGTCGGCTTTGAGCTGTTCGGTCCAGCTTGCTAGCGTGTGCGTTGTGTTTTCTCCTGATGAGTTTGATGACTGCGTCCGTATTTTACGAAATTTGTCCCAATCAATTAGTTTGTACTCCCTTTGCTTCTTTCCAGGGAGCTCTGCATTAATTCGGAGAACGTAGTGATCGCTGCCAAGGTCTATGCCTGAGTTGTACCAGCCACATTTCTCTATGCCCCGGACGAAAGTGAGGTCCGGTGTGGTGTCTCGGCATGAGGAAGTACCACACCTCGTTGGAGTTTCCGGGTCTGTGATGAGAGTGAGGTCGAGATCGGAGGCTGACGTGTAAAGACGCTCTCCCTTGCTGGAAGGATACGCGTAGCCCCATGCCTGGTGTGGGGCATTAAAATCGCCACCTACAATTAGGGGACTATCTTTAGCGATGTTCGCGATCTTGCCCAGTATTCCTCTGAACCCTTGCCTCGTTTCCTTAGGGCTGCTGTACAAAGTAGTGAGAAAGATGCTTTGCTTGTTCCCTACGTGGTCGTTCGGTATTATCTCGATCGTGAGGTGTTCTAGATAGCAGGCTGTATGTCGGATTTCATGGCGAATGTACGGGATCTTCTTTCCAATCAGAATAGCGACGCCTCTGCCGTGCTCGTTTCTGTGGGTTTCGGCCTTATAACCCGTAAGGGTCAGTTCGGTTGTGATAGTTTCTTGTAGTAAAATGACGTGTGGTTTCTCAGTTTCCGATTTTACCAACTGCAGGAGGACAGCCTTTTTTGAGGCGATCCCCCTGCAGTTCCATTGCCAGATGCGTAGATTTCGTGTCCTATTTGTCACTGCCATGTTGACCATCAGAGCCCCCTTCGCTTGCAGTGAAAGCATCGTGTAGAGGGCCGTGCGCACCGAGATGCGGTGACGTCATCCTCTCGATGGCCGGCACTACTGTGTTGTTTAGATACATTTCCATTTTCTGTACTCGCGTGTTAAACATGTCCATTTTCTCATTCATTCGCATCATGCTCTCGTTCATTAACCTCATATTCTCGCTCATGACTTCCATGGCGTCCTTAACGTCGGAGCGCACGGCCATTCGAGGTTGCGTTACAGCCCGCTTCTTAGGAGCCGGAGAGTCTTCGCGGTGTTCTCCCTGTCTCCCAATCTCAACTGGTAGGGGAGTTTCGATATCGGTTGGTGGTTCGGGAGTGCGCGTTGTCGTACCGCTGTTTACTTTACGTGCTTCGGATAACTCAAGGATTAGCTTAGTATAAGCGGCTTTAAGCTCTCTTAACTCCTGCTCTAACATAGCTATCCTTTCTTTATCTGTGTTACAGGACTCACTTTTTTCCTTCGGCGTGGTCATCGTAGCGCCCCTGACTTTGGCCGCCCATGTGCCTTCGACTCCGTTGTTCCTTCCGGCGAAACGCACCTGTGACCCTGAGCGACTCCCTCCAGTGGTCGATGTCCTCGCAGGTGTGTGGCTCCGCGATCGAGAGCGGGAGCGGCTGCGTGTCGACGTCTTTGACGTAGATCGGCCTCGTTCCGTCTGTTGCTTGTCTTCTTCCAGCTGTGCCAGTTCTTGTTGCTCCAATCGCGCTCGTTGTCGGCGCGCGCGCACTACGTAGGGGATGAGATAGCGTTTCGAACACATTTTGTCCGCCGTCACGTGCGTGCCTCCGCACAGCTTGCATTGCGGATCGCAAACGTGGGATGAGGTTGGATTAGAAATTCCGCACCCTCTGCATTCGGTGGAGCCCGGGTCGGGGCAAACGTCCGCACGATGGCCGAGTTTGCCGCATACGTAGCATATGTCCACTTGTCTGCTATATAAGTAGCAGGGTACCAGAGTGGGTCCGTATCTCACGAAGTTCGGGACGCGAAGTCCATCAAACACAACGATCACTGATCCTGAGTTCTTGATTCTCTTCGCCGCCAGAGCTGAGGGGTTGCGGTCGTTCACGATGTTTCTTTCAATCGTCCGATGATCGTCAGCAGTGTCGATGTGTCTGATTACCCCTTTGCAGGTGTTGCTTGGAGCAGCTTCGTAAGGGCTTACTTCATACTCTTTTCCGGCTATTCGGATAGCCGTTACGTCCGCGTACTTATCTGCATTTTCTCTAAACGGCGTGCTTGCCACCATGATATTCTGCATGATGTTGGGACAAATAATGTCCTCCGTGGTCTGATCTGGACGAAGATTTGCTGCTTTCACGAGGGCTTTGCTCACTAAGATAGGTCCGGCCTTTTGTATGTTCAAGCCACCTTTCGGGCGAAACACTATCTTGATGTTGTCTTCTGGTAGGTGTGGCATGCGTGAGGCTCTGATCACCCGATTCATAATGTTAGGAGGCGTCCGAGTGAAGCTCACCTGCCCGCCGCTTGGATGGTTTTCTTGCTGTGAAAGTTGCGCAGTTGTTGCGGCGCGTTCCTTCTTCTTGGTTTTCCGGCTGGTCACCACTTTCCAACCCATCTTGCCCGCTGCGAAATCCGCGTCTTCAAATGCTGCGTCCTCTTGGTCATTAGATGTGGCTGAAGTACCCGGCGTTGTTTGTAGATCCTCCGCAGAGCCAGCAGAGCTGTGCATTGCTTCGGTAGTAGACGCCATGCTCGTTTCGCGCCTGGCGCGAAGCGCGGGTAGACGCCTCGCCGAGCTCGGCCCAGTAGGGGTGAGGCCTAGCTTGCTGCCAACGTGACGCGAACACAAAAGTCCGGATAAAATGCGTAAATGTCCACCCACCGGAATAAATTCGGCGTCAAGACGATCCTGGGAACTTCAGACGCTTGCTCGCACACTTTTTAGATCGATCAAAAAGGAATAAGTGACCAAAATCATTTGAAATGCGGTAGACAGTTAGCAACGCGGTTTGTCGTATCCTAAGGTTGCCAACCGACCGAGTGCGCGTCTCAAAGAAAATCAGTCCCGGCGGGTGTCCCCCCCCCCCCCCCCCATTTTGTATAAATAGAGAGTAATAGCTGAGCGGTCCAGCGGGCCCAGCGAACGAGCGGAGACGCCAACTGCGCATGCGCGGCCCGCTGGGACATCCAGCGCATTTACGGAGCGAGCCGCTCGCCCGCTCATTTGGTCTCTTCAGCGGAGCGTATGCAGCGGGCCAGCGCGCGAGCGTTTTGCAAGATGGCAGCCCCCAACACCAGCGGCGGCGGCATGTCGTCATGTCATGCAGCAAAAACGAAGATGTCTTTCCACATAACACCTGTGATCTAATGAAAAATTACGTTTGCGATATACTTTTCGCAGTAACTTCAATTTATTCCACAGATAAAAACCTCTGCTCGATCGACAGTAACTCCAACGTTGTTCAACAGGTAAGTTCCGCTGAAAGAAGCGGGGCGTCGCTCAGCTATTACTCTTCTCTTCATCATGCGGTCCGCTGTCCCCTCCGCTCCATCGCTGGGCCCGCTGGCCCGCTCAGCCGCTCAACTATTACTCCCTAATGTTTGCCCTGCAGAAATGCTGTCTTCCACGTTTTGAGACAACTACAAAAAAAAAGAAAGGAAGAAAAACGCGCGTGCTCTGCCGAGAATAACCTAGCACGTGCTAAGCCAGCAGCAACTAAACATAAAAAAAAGTGTGTGAAGGGGAGGGGGGGGGGGTGCGTCCCCTCCCGAACTGACCACCACTGTCATGGCCCCCTCCATACACGTCCATTGTGCTCATCTACAGTTTGCAAGGAATGTCGTTCGGAACCTGCTTTTGATGGCCTGTGCTGCCTTGGGAGGAGGAAACCACGCAGTTTTCGAGGAACTTTCCGTGCTCTCTCGTCGCGGCTGCATTCCTACCAGCGTGCAAGGTGTACGAACGAGTTTCAACAAGTGCGCGCAGTCTGTCTACGCGTTTATCGAGTTTATCATGTACCGCATTTATCAATCATTCAAGCCGATTGCGCGGTACCTTGGCGAGTGTACCTCCTAAGACAACGCCCATCCCAACTGTGACATCGGTTGTATATGAACACAAGCCTGCGCCATTTGGTGAGGCTACAGTGTCGTCGCCGAATTTGTATTGCTAACTCACAGCTTTAGAGTGCAGAGCGGATGTCAAAATTGGGTAAGTTGCTGGCCAGTTTTCAAAATGGGACGCGGCGCATTTTGTTGTGATATTAAAGCACCGGTTCCACTTTATATATTATTTGTGTGGTGAGGTGCGCAGGCTCTTTATTTTCGAATAAAGAGCCTACGCACGTTGTCCCAAAGCAGTTTTAGCTCATACATTTAGTCCAGTGCCTGTATCAAACATCCATTGTGTGGTGACTTGCAGTTCTCGTAACATAATTTTTTTCTTGCCCGTATTTTTAAAGGTAACGTGATATCGAACACGCGCTCCTTGGTGTAGGGCACGTGCGGCAGTTCAGCACGCGATGGCATTTTTAAAGTAGCCTTGAAAAGATATTCCTCCTATAATATCTGCTTATAATGCACCTTGCACCTATCATTTAAGGACATTTTTTGCCTAAAGACCCCATCCCTGGTGTGTGTAGTGTTAGCTCACGTCTACGTGCTTTCCTTTCCGATGTATGCCAAAAATATTAAATTTATTATAATTCAAAATGCACCTATTTCAACTAATGTGCTGCTTTTAAAGTTGCTTCTCGACAGAACCTTTACTCATGTTTTTTTTCCCTCTTGGTTATTTAAAGCGACGCGAAGCCAAGATCTGGCGGTTGAATATTGGAACATAGATTCATTATATAGTTAAAAGGATAACTTTCTTTTGTTATTTTCTAAAGGAGTGCCCGATTATGAGAATATCTTACATTTAGTGAATTTCTGAGTTTGTTCATAAATCGCACATAAGTTGCATACAATGATAGTATTGTGCTGATGTGCCCCAAAGCTGTGCTAACTTTTCATGCTTTTTCCCGCAGGTTGCATCCTTGCCGAAGCTTTTCTACTATGACAGTGCAACACGAGAATAGCATATTAGCAATTCAAAGTCCAGAAATAAATGAAATAGTTCTTTTCTCTATAAACCTCTCTTGTTCTGTTATTTGTTTTGTTTAGAACGCATTAATAGAAAGTACAGAGGATTCACTTAGCCCCACTTATTACTGTGTTAATAGAGCTTTCGCGTATGCATGAGAGGCACATTTAGACGAACTACTGTTGGTACACTTCATAGTGCCTTCGAAAATGCCTTCATAGCCCTCCGAAAATGTGAAAACACAAAAATAAAAATTTTTGCCATCCAAACGGCACGACACACGAGGGGTAAACGCTAGAAACCCCATAATGGCTGTGAACGCTCGCGCAAGGGGTCTCTCTATGTCGGCGGGCCCAACAACACGCCAAAAAAGTCTGAATGGCCGCAATAACGGCCAATGCTACCTAGCCAAATTCGACTCATTGTGGCTGGCCAAATTTGACCCATGCTGGCTGGCCAAATTTCGCCCACACTGGCCGGCCAAATTTCGCCCACTCTGGCTGGCCAAATTTCGCCCACTCTGGCTGCCCAAGTTCGATCCATGGTGGCTTCGCCACAGTGGAGCCATTCTGGCTGGCCGTCATCGGGCAGATGTGGGTGAAAGTAGCGCGAACACGATTTGCCGACTTAGGCCCGATATCGCTGCCGACTTTGGCCGACTTCACGCCTACATCAGTCCTGTGTTGGCGTGCTGCCTGGGATGTTCTTTGTGCACCATGTTTATAAAACACAAAGCGGGCGAACAGATTATATGCTGCTCAAAACACATGCGCTATGTTCCGGCACTGAAACGCGTATACGTGAATATATGAAGCCCAACATCTGATTCTTATGTCGAATCTCTCAAGTGAATTTCGGTCATACTCGTCTCGACCGGATCTCAATTGTTATATACAACAGGCTTCGAAAAAGGCCCGGCCGATATCAACCATGAAAGTCTACGGCGTAGACGACGCTGCCTGGAGGACGGCAGAAATGGCTCAATGTTTTCAGTGAAACAATCTTTCTAGGCAAATACCGTGCCCAAATTGCCATCCTTCAGACGATGCTGAAGAACAGCAAAGTCGGCGCCACATTTGCCAGAGAAAGTTATCGGCTCAGCCGACGTCGGCTCTAAGGCGGCATTCTCGGCACAATGTTGCCAGTAAAAGGCGACGGCTTGCCCATGTTGTCTATAGAGGGCAAATCGGTGCCATATTTGCCGTTGAAAGCCAACGGATCAGCTGATGTCGGCAGTAGCGCGGCATATGCGGCCCTATGTTGCCGATTACAGTCGACGGCCTGCCGATATCGGCGGGGCAGCGGGTACAGTGGCCCTATGTTGCCAGTCATTGACGGCAGCTTAGCCGATACTGGCTCACTGCCGGCAACATTAGGCCGTAGATGGGCCGCGCTTAGCCGCCATAAAACCAATATCGGCTCTGCGTTGTGTGCTGCTTGGGGAGTCTCTTGATGTTTTCCCGAGAATGAACCGAACTTTCGGCCCTGCGTCGATGACGAGCTCTGGTTTGGGCTTCTCTCCACACAGCTGTCTGTTGTGCCCGACGTTGCCTTGCAGCAGCCCTGCGCGTAGCTCTGCGATTCGCTTCTTCAGCAGCTATCCGCACTTTACGAGGAGGCGCCATCAGGTATTTCGAAGAACCAAGTGAGGTTGCTGTCTGGGCTGCGCACGTCGCCTGCCGCGTGATGCATGGCCCGATCCAACAAAACTGCTTCAAAGGGCAGCGCTTCGTAATATTGATGACGGAAATGTTGAAGAAAATTGTTTCATAATGATGATGTTGATGATGCCTCTGTAATGGGTGCAGAGCTACGAAGCATGCACCCCTGCGTTCTTTGAAATGATTCTTCGAACTCGTTATGCAATCCACTTTCCTCGACGTGTAGTGCAGTATTATTATTCTGCCATGTAACATTGCATTTGCTAATGCGATTCCTCAGCAGACGTTATACCTGTTTAGGTGTTTTAGCACAGATTGTTCAAGCACAGGTGTGGCTTAGTCGTAGAATGCTCGACTGCCACGCAGAGGGTGTGGGTTTGAATCCACGCAGAGGGCGTGGTTTGAGTCCTCCTCCGTTCTTCGAAGATCTGCGCGATAGCGCTTACGGACGCCGGCGGCGGCGGCGGCGGCGAACAACTACGGCGCCAAAAACGGCCCTTGTTGTGATCTCATACCAGCTTACGCTGTAAAACCAAGCGTAAGAGCTAGTTCTGGAAAATTTGAATTGGAAGAAGGCATAGATTCCCAAACGCACAGCCACAGGATTAGATGGGGTAAGCATTACTATAATAAATGAGCTCGGAAGAATCAGCAAAGAAGGCCTGTTAAAAGTCATTGAAAAAAAGCTTACAGGACAGGCGAATACCGGACAGTTGGCGCCAAAGTAGGATGCACTTCATTTATAAGGGCAAGGGAGAGAAAAATAACATTGGCTCATATAGACCACTGACCATTACATCAGTGGTCCACAGGTTGGCGATGCACGCGAATAAATTAAAAATGCCAGAGCACAATGATACTTTTGGCGAACTCCAAAATGGATTTAGAGTCGACAGGAGATTAGATGATAACCTTTCTGCGCCTACGCAGTGTATAGAAATAGCCAGAATAGAGACTAGACCTTTACACTTGGCATTTTTGGACATTAAGGGTGCATACGACAATGTAAATCAGAATATTTTATGTGACATATTGAAAGAGGCTGGTGTAGGGGGACTGTATAGAGCTCCTAAAGGAAATATACAGGGTAAATAGAGTATGTCTGCAATGGGAAGGTATGGCGAGTAACGATAGAATGGAGGTCGTCGATACAGGTAAAGGATTGAGGCTGGGATGCCCGTTGTTCCCAGTATTATTCATGCTTTGCATGAGGATAATGGAGAAAGCATTGGAGATGAGCAATATTGATTTTAAGCTGTCACACAAACAGGCAGGTATAGTGCTAGAACAAAAGCTTCCCGGGTTGTTTTATGCAGACAATATTGTGCTATTCGCAGACTGGTAGAACAGATTTGCAGCGTCTGGTTGATGTATATGGACGGGAAAGTGAGGATTTAGGACTAAAATTTAGTGTGAGAAAATGCGGTTGTATAATATTCAATGACAGCAATGACCAGACCATATCAATTAATACAGGGCGAGGAGGTACCCAGACTACGAGAGTACAAATACCTCGGGATATGAACAAATGATGGGAATAGATATTTAGAAGTAAAGAAAAAGCTATGATAGTTAAAGGAAAAAAGAATTCCGCAATAATGAAGCATAGAGCGCTGTGGGGTTGCAACAGGTACAAGGTAGTTCGCGGTTTGTAGAAAGGTGTAATGGTGCCAGGAGTTACATTCGGAAACTTAGTGGTGTGCATGAGATCAGAGGTGCAATCAGGGCTGAACGTGAATCAGAGGACGCGCGGGCGTTGCGAATTGGGCAGCCATGGGAAGACCACAAAGGCTGTTAAGGTGGCTATGGGACGCTCTGACTTTGAGCGAGGGGAAGCTCGGAGTAAAATTAGGTACTAACAGAGATTAAGGAATATGAAAGAAAGTAGATGGGCAGCGAAAGTATTCAGATATTTGTATAGGAAGAACGTTGACTCACAATGGAGGAAGAGAACTAGGAGGCTTACCAGTAAGTGTACAGCCAGTAATGAAAAGGACGGGACAAAAAAGAGCGTTAAGAGCATGGTCAGAGCGGCGGAGTAGTCGGGTGTGATAGGTGTATTGGAGAAGAAGCCGGCATTGAGCAACTACAGAAAAGGGAAAGACGAAATCAAGAAAGAAAAATTTTACAATAAATCAAAGGGAAGCGCTTTACTGTTTGAAGCAAGGTCAGGTTGCCTGAAAACCCGAAGTTACAGAACGAAATTCAATAAAGAAAGGGATACATGTACATCCTGTGAACCTTGCGGGATCCTGTGATCCTTGATCCATCCTGTGATCCTTGCGGGACGCCATCAGGCGTCCCGCAAGGATCTGTCCTGGGGCCTGTTTTTTTTTCTCATATATATTAAAGACATTAACTTAGGTATTCACTCTAACGTGCGGCTCTTCGCGCATGAATGTAATGTGTTAGAAAAAAAAAATTACAGCATATCCACGGAGTGAATGATGATGAGTGGGCGAAGCTCGGGAGGTTCATCGTAGATCGTGCCGAGTTCCGGATTAATTTAGTTAACGCGCACGCTATACGAATCCTCATGGTTCAACTATGCACAAGTGAAATCTCCCACCGGCACCTCATTGCAAGTCAAGATCCAGTGCCTCCAGATCCAACCCATATATATATATATATATATATATATATATATATATATATATATATATATATATATTGTCATGTGTTAGCAGTAAAAAGCTCGCCGTGCCTAGGGCGCTCGCGCTGGGAGCGCAGGACAAGGAAGGAAGAGAAAGACGAAGGGCGGATTAGAACAGCCGGCCTGCTGCAAAGGCGCTGTGTCTGTCTCGTTCTTTATTACAATGGCGCAGTCGACGAAAGACAGAAGCTGAGGGCGTCCTCGAGGGTCATCGGCACAGCCCGCAACCCTTCTGCCGCCGGAAGCACCTATGGGACCACACTGGGACGGCGTCGAGGCCTCCTCGGCGTCCCAAGGTGAAACTTACACCGGCATCGCGCCATCGCATCGACCCACGCCCACGCAGGGGCTCCTGTTACCACGGAATGGCGCTCACTCTTCCTGTGGTTACACCCCCTCGCCCACAACTACGTCGGCACATGAGCCGCACAGGGACGCTGTCCAAGCGTCCTCGGACATGGACACCGTCGTCGGGAGGACAGAGCCCGCTGTATTTTCCGCGGCCGCCGACCATGGTTACCCGAATGCCTCGGTCGGTCAACTCGCCGATGTCATGCGGGCCATGTCGTTGCTATTCGAGCAACTGAATATCTTCGGCACGGTAACTCCCGGATTATCTTGTGCGGCATCACCATCGCCGAGTGCTTGTATGATCCCGGAGTTCCATGCTTTCCAGGACGACGCGATCCTCTGGATCAATAACATCAACTATCTGGGGACTCGCTATGCCTGGTCGGACGAACAAAAATTGCAGGTGGCCCTAAGCCACCTTGGAGAACATGCCGTAGCCTGGCATCGCTACCAAGGCGTGTGGCAGAGGTCCTGGCCGGAATGGAGTGCTAAGTTTTTAGCTTCTTTTGGCCCGCTTCCCAATGCCAGCGACCACTCTAGCCATTTCTCCAACACAGACGTGGATCACGGGATACACCGCGATGATGCTGGAAGTGACCTCACCAGCCCCTCGACAGAACGCACCGCGGACAAGGACCCCGCTGTGGCCGCCAAGTGCAGGCTCTCTACTGCGCTGCAGGTCTCGAACGCTTCGTCGGTAGGCGACGCAGGAACGTCACTACTAGAGGCCGAAAGTACATCGCAGCAACAGCAGGCGGAGAAAGGGTGCTTGCACTTGTCATCACGTGAACATATGGAGTTGCCCTTTCCTGTCTTACAGGACTCTTCATTGCTCCACGAAGCGTCGCTGTCCATCGATGCCGGTAAGAAGAGCAACGCAGTCAAACACCACGAGCAAGGCCGCCCGTCCGCGGATGCCAGCATGAGGATGGCCCTTGGACAGCCGGAGTCAGAACCGCCGACTTCGCGGACTTCAGTCCTCCCTGCGGACGTTCGCCCCTAGCAGAGAAAAGCCTCGCTCAAAGAAGCCGATGATGTCGAGCTTATTCTTGCCGAAGAAACGTTCACTCAGCCCAAGTCCCCCGCTTTTGTGAGAGCTTTTGATCACCAAGGGACTGCTCCACGTGGAACATCCTCGAATTTCACGGCTTCGAGTTACGCCACAAACTCGCCAGCAACAACGGTCTCGAAGTGCGAGCTTTGCCCTGCGCAAGCACGGAGGCTGCTCGCCCTTTCATCGACCCTAATGAAACGACCACAACGCACTGCAACTGTTATGCCGGTTTCTAATCGGCCATGGAAGCGACATACGCGGGAATACCCGAGACGGAGGCGACATATGCAGTGCCATGTGCCATCAACGATTCTGTCAGCTCTCATTGACAAGTTGCGGCGTGGACGAGGGCGCCTAGCACCACGACAACGCCAACACCACCCACCGGCAGTGTCTTTGGCGATTCTAAAAGCCAAGGCACAGCATCATCGAGTTTTGCGACGTCCACCGCGACATAGCCAATGCAGACCCCCGGAGGGTTTCTTCGCAGTGTGCGAAGCCAGGTCGCGCCAAGGCCAAGACCGCCCATCCCGGCACAGCCAGTGCCGCCCGCCGGAGAATCTTTTTCCCGGTCCCTAGGCTCGCAGCGTGGCCGAGTGTCATGTGTTAACAGTAAAAAGCTCGCCGTGCCTAGGGCGCTCGCGCTGGGAGCGCAGGACAAGGAAGGAAGAGAAAGACGAAGGGCGGATTAGAACAGCCGGCCTGCTGCAAAGGCGCTGTGTCTGTCTCGTTCTTTATTACAATATATATATATATATATATATATATATATATATATATATATATATATATAATGGGTTGCCGGTGAACGCTTCTCCAACGCGAGCAGTCGGTATTTCTCAATCAAGAAACTCGCTAGGAGACGCTGCCTGCGCCAACGTTGCCTCTCGCGGGTGAGGGCGCGTTCTCCTTCTTTGCGAGCTGGTACAGCGTTCCTCTAAGAAAGAGCGTTTGATTGTGGTTGTGGTTCGGTTAGGAAAGGACGCTAATTTCTGCAGCCCATGTAGGGAGCACGGCTAAGCGTCCGTGGGAGTGGGGCAAAGGGAGTGAAAGAGATAGAGAGGAGAGAAAGGCCGTAATGGAGGGCTCCGGAAATTCAGACCACCTGGGGTTCTTTAACGTGCACTGACAACGCACAGTACACGGGCCTCTGGCATTTTCGCCTCCATCGAAAATGCGACCGCCGCGGCCGGGATCGAACCCGCGTATTTTGGGTGGCAGCCGAGTACCGTAACCACTACACCACCGCGGCGGACAAGCGTTTCCATAGCCAACGCGTGCATTTCGCTCTCTCTCTCTCTCTCTCACAAGACAGCAGAGGCACGCGCCAGGAGAGAGAGAGGCACGCGCCGGTAAGCACGCGCCGAGGGCGAGCGCGTGCCTCCCGGCACGCGGGTGGTTACTACATACATACATACAGGCGACGAACGACCCACGCCTTAAGGAGCTTCGCCCCTAAAATTGATAATGAAATTGATGTTCTCAAACTGCAGTCCGGCCTAGAACGTATTTGCCAATGGTGCTCTAAGTGGAAAATGAATTTGAATGTGGGTAAGTGCGTCCATGTGCGGTTTACGGAGAAAAATATGTAATCGATGCTAGCTACTATCTTATGAATAATATTTTAAGTAAGGAATTCATGAACAAATATTTAGGCGTGATGCTGTCGGGCGACTGCTCTTGGCAGGCACGCGCATGTGGACTATGTGGTTAGCAAAACGGCAGTTGCTTTGAACTACATTCAAAGGAATTTGAAATGTGCAAGTTCTAACCTTGGAAGCACGGCGCACCGAACTTGTAGGCGACCTATTTTGGAATATGCTTGTACCCTTTGGGACCCGTCACAGATATGTCTCATAAGAAACTAGAAAAACTACAATATAGAGCAGCCAAGTTCCTGTTGAGTAGCTAGGTACGGGAGGAGGTACAGTTGGACAGCAATGAAAAAAAAAAAGAGCTCAAATGGGAGTTGCTATCCTCTCGCCGTAAGAAACTGCGCCTAAATTTCTATATGAAATATATCATAACAAAACTGGAATTGATAGGGAAATGTACCTAAATTGATAGGGAATTGATAGGGAAATGTACCTAAAACCGCCGAACTATATTTATGCACGCACTGACCACCAGTGCAAAATTGGCATATAGGCCCGTCCTAGCCCGGTATTAACACCGGGCTAGGACGGGCCTATATGCCAATTCCTTTTTTGCTAAAACCATTGCTCAGTGGAAATCGCCTGTCATGTGAACAGGTGTGCAGTGTGAATCAAAATGTTTTTTTTTTATCTTTGTAACCCCCCCCCCCCCCCTGCTGTAACGCTTTCGGTAAGCGGGGATATGTCTGAATAAAGAATAAAGAATTGGTGGCGCAAAGTTATGGAGCAAACAGAAACGCAAGGTAGTTCGGGTAAAAGTTACTTCATAGCGAACGATAATAGATGAAACAGGCAAGCGTGCAGAAAAATTAGTTGTGAAAATATGTGTGATGCGGTCCGGAAAACAAACGTATATTGTAGAGGAAAAAATAAAGGTAGAGCTTGGTGGCCCGCGGGCTATCTGCCCTGTTATAAAGGGGACGCTCCTGATATCCATCCATCCTTGCGCCGGGAGAAGCGGTCTGCCCTCGTCGTGCTTTGTGATCGTATATGCTTTGCATATGCATTTGAATGTCCTCTTTGTGGGGACTGCGACTGAAAATGCCACGTTGCATTCGTCGTCGATTCTGTCCCGTATGATGCCACGATACGCACTCATTTCACATCAGTTTTTGCGTCTTCTGTGTTAATTTTAAAAACTCGCCGTGCCTCCACGGCAACGACGAAACGTGATGGTAATTGTTTCGTGCCCAACTGTGACAGCGGGTACAGGTCGTACACAAGGGAATATTCACTGCTTCGAGCGCCTAAATAGGTTGTAGCAGTAGTCCCGCAACATAAAACACAGTGACAAGGAACTTCACGAAGCAAGCGTCGTGTACGTACGAGAAACAGTGGGACTCGTGCTTCATCGAGCGGACTTTCAATACTATGGTACGAAGTCAGTTAGTATTGGAAATTCCACGTGAGCCGTCTCAGTAAGGATATTTTTAGGGAGGCGACGTGACTTCCATTTGCCATATGGTTCAACCCTGTTTGACCTGTCGGACCTATTTAACCATGGCTTCTGTTGGGAGTGGATATATACACTCTTATTGGGATGTTTCCAGAGGACGATTAAAAGCAAATGCCTGCACCCGCGTGCTTTCGGGTACCTGAATACACTGTGAGGACGAAGCGCCATTGCTAAGAATATAACGTGCGTAGTATATGTCGCTCACGGATATGGCTCCATGTTGCTACGACCTAGGTAGAAGTCTTGGAATAATGTGCTTTCTGGCAAGTATGGCTTGGTCAGTCATAATGTGTTGTACAGGGCGGCTCTGCCGAGCTCTCTTATAAAGGTACACTCTGAATCGTTCACCATTTGTTTTAAACACAACACAATTAAATGTAGTTCATCGTGGGTAGCTTGGGCAGAGCCCCTGATTACCATGCGAAAATGAAAGGACAACCACAATCAGCCTTTGACACTAACAAGTGTTCGTTTTATGCCTTGCCATTTATTCTGTATTCTCCTGTGGTGTGTTATAAAACTGGCAAAAAATGGTGAAAACCGGCTTGGATCTGTTGTAAAGAACTTATAACTACAAAACTGTCGTTCGATTACGCGGAGACCAGAGCATTTCGCGCTCTGCCTTTTTTCTGCGACGGAAAACGTTGCCACTAAGCCCTATTGCAACGAGCGCAAAGGCATGCTTACGCTGCAAAATCCTCTTTTTTAGGAACCAATAAAATTCAAAGCATACGTGAATGTAATACGAACAGAATTTCGTTCGTGAATGCATTGCCATTAAAAAAAAATTACAGCATATCCACGGAGTGAATGATGATGAGTGGGCGAAGCTCGGGAGGTTCATCGTAGATCGTGCCCAGTTCCGGATCAATTTAGTTAACGCGCACGCTACGAATCCTCATGGTTCAACTATGCACAAGTGAAATCTCCCACCGGCGGCACTTCATTGCAAGTGCCGGTGGAATATATATATATATATATATATATATATATATATATATATATATATACGGGTTGCCGGTGAACGCTTCTCCAACGCGAGCAGTTGGTATTTCTCAATGGAGAAACTGGCTAGGAGACGCTGCCTGCGCCAACGTTGTCTCTCGCGGGTGAGGGCGCGTTCTCCTTCTTTGCGAGCTGGTACAGCGTTCCTCTAAGAAAGAGCGTTTCCATAGCCAACGCGCGCTCTCTCTGTCTCTCTCTCTCTCACAACACAGCAGAGGCACGCGCCGGGAGAGAGAGAGAGAGAGGCACGCGCCGAGGCGAACGCCGAGGGGCGAGCGCGTGCCGGGAGGCACGCGGGTTACGCCTGACAAGGTCAGACTAAGAGGAGCTTCGCCCCTAAAAGTGGACGTATTGGGGAAGGTGTTCCTCGCCAGGGAACGAGTAACGACATAGATTGCCCTCTTCTGCGCCTTTATATAGGTCTCACTCGAGAATTCCCTTCTCATAAGTACAAAGTGTTAGCATTCACCATAAAACGAAACACCGCCGGCCTGCGACGCGAAAGGAAGAACGTCCAGCGCTGTTGAAAACGGCTGCACCAGCCCGCCTGTAGCCTGTAGTGCACTTGTATGCGCGAGGAGCGTCCGCTACAGCACTCCGATTGCCTGCAGCGCCGCCGCTGCATGCATTACGCACGGGCCGCCGCGGGGAGCGGAGACAGCAGACTGGCAAGTATTCTAGGGATCATAGCTCAGCACACCAGCCAGGCAGGGCGCCGCAACCAGCCTGGCGTTTGGTGGCGTGGTTATCGCTAATGCGCTTTTTGTTTCGTTTGTGTCAAACGGT
>JABSTT010005599.1:0-13752 GCA_013339685.2 Hyalomma asiaticum | reverse complement strand
CGCTGATTGTCTTTCCCGCTTACCACTTCCAACGACCCATTCTGAGGAGGACGCTTTCGACGACTGCCTGGGAGCTATTGCACCCGAGTTTCCCGATGTGACCGTATTCCGACAGGAGCAGCGTAACGACGTCAGTTTGGAGCCTCTCTTCGTCGCGGCGCGCAATCCGAAAGCCAGTGGTGGTTTTTTCCATACGTGACGGCTTGTTGTACAAAGCTAACCGCTCTGCAAGTGGCGCTCGCTTTCTTCTTCTTGTCCCAGAGAGCCTCCATACTGCTGTGTTGCGTGCGATGCATGACGACCCAACATCCGGTCATCTTGGGTTCGCCCGCACCCTGCAGCGGGTTCAGGAGCGCTTTTACTGGCCTCGCATGCGTCAGACAACAAAGCAATATGTGGCCAGTTGCGACCAATGCCAACGTCGCAAAAGACCTTCAAACCGCTTCCCCAGGCCTTCTGCAACCGCTCATTCCGCCTCATGCACCTTTCGAACAAGTCGGCGTGGACCTGCTGGGCCCATTCCCACGGTCATCAAATAACAACCGATGGATCATCGTTTGTGTGGACCACCTTACACGCTACACAGAGACCGCGGCAGTACCGTCATCTACCGCTGCTTGCGTCGCATCTTTCTTGTTGCGTTATGTCGTCTTACGCCATGGCCCACCTCGCGTGATCATAAGCGACCGTGGTCGTCAGTTCGTGGCAGACACTGTTGAGGAGTTGCTTCGACTATGTGGAACGCAATTTCGACACTCCACGCCGTATCATCCGCAGAGCAACGGCCTTGTTGAACGTACGAACCGAACCTTGACGAACATGATAGCCATGTACGTGTCATCGGATCACAAGAACTGGGATGATGTGCTACCATTTATAACATACGCCTACAACACTGCGAAGCATGAGACAACAGACTACAGCCCTTTTTATTTGCTCTACGCCAGGTCACCGCGGAACTTCCTTGACACTATTCTGCCGTTTTCATTAGACACAGAAGATTCAGTAGCCAAGACACTTTGCCTTGCCGAGGAAGCCCGTCGAATAGCACGCATCCGAACGTTGGCATCTCAAAGCCGCTCGAAGCAACGATATGACAGCACCCATGAAGAGGTTTCGTTTGAAAAAGGTGATCTAGTGCTGCTATGGACCCCACAGCGCAGGCGTGGCTTGTGCAGCAAGCTTCTATCACATTATGTCGGCCCGTTCGTTGTGCTAGATCGCCTGAGTGATCTCACGTATGTACTTGCGCGGCTTTTGTCTAAAGACAGGCGCTCCAGGAAAACGCAACTCGCTCACGTTGCACGTCTCAAACGTTACTATCCCACCACAGCACAATGACTCACCCGGTGGGCTTCGTCTGCGAAACGGGGATTGTAACGGAAAGAATAGGAGATGGTAGATGAAGAAGAGGACGACGAAGTGGAGTGCGCCATTGTACCATCTCCGTGGCTATCTACCTTGGCGATCCCTCATCCCCGCTGACCGTCACTTGTAAATAAACATCCTTCATCCGTAACAATATTTTATTTCTCTCGTTTTCTCGCAATATGACTTTACCTTGCGACTCATTTGAATCTACCTAACCACTGACGTGCTCAGTATCTCAGAATGCTGTAATTATTTTAATTAATACCCGTTGAACGACGCCGGGTGGAAGTGAGAATACTGCAGTTTCTCGCGGTTTGCGCTCTGCACACACTCTCAAGGCGGTGTTCGTTCATGACGCCGTGATAACGAAGATTCCTGCGTTCTCATGTTCGGTGTTTCATAGGAATACCAGACAACGGCGCTCCTACAATGAGGTGTACGCGTTCGGAAACTACGTATTTCAAAAAGCGCGCCCTAGTACAAGTGGCCAAGGATGTGCTGCCAGCCGACGTTATTCTGCACAAGTATTTGACGCACGTGTACATTGCCTTCGAGAGGGTGGGCTAATCCGAGACGGGGTTTTATTTTCATGGCCCTTCAAATATTTTATTTCTCTCGTTTTCTCGCAATATGACTTTACCTTGCGACTCATTTGAATCTACCTAACCACTGACGTCCTCAGTATCTCAGAATGCTGTAATTATTTTGTTTAATACCCGTTGAACGACGCCGGTTGGGAGTGAGAATACTGCAGTTTCTCGCGGTTTGCGCTCTGGACACACTCTCAAGGCGGTGTTCGTTGATGACGCCGTGATAATGAAGATTCCTGCTTTCTCATGTTCGGTGTTTCATAGGAATACCAGACAACGGTGCTCGTACAATGAGCTGTACACGTTCGGAAACTACGTATTTCAAAAAGCGCGCCCTAATACAAGTGGCCAAGGATGTGCTGCCACCCGACGTTATTCGGAAGAAATATTTGACGCACGTGTACATTGCCTTCGAGAGGCTGGGCTACTCCGAGACGGGGTTTTATTTTCACGGCCCTTCAAATATTTTATTTCTCTCGTTTTCTCGCAATATGACTTTACCTTGCGACTCATTTGAATCTACCTAACCACTGACGTCCTCAGTATCTCAGAATGCTGTAATTATTTTGTTTAATACCCGTTGAACGACGCCGGTGGGAGTGAGAATACTGCAGTTTCTCGCGGTTTGCGCTCTGGACACACTCTCAAGGCGGTGTTCGTTGATGACGCCGTGATAATGAAGATTCCTGCTTTCTCATGTTCGGTGTTTCATAGGAATACCAGACAACGGTGCTCGTAGAATGAGCTGTACACGTTCGGAAACTACGTATTTCAAAAAGCGCGCCCTAATACAAGCGGCCAAGGATGTGCTGCCACCCGACGTTATTCGGCAGAAATATTTGACGCACGTGTACATTGCCTTCGAGAGGCTGGGCTACTCCGAGACGGGGTTTTATTTTCATGGCCCTTCAAATATTTTATTTCTCTCGTTTTCTCGCAATATGACTTTACCTTGCGACTCATTTGAATCTACCTAACCACTGACGTCCTCAGTATCTCAGAATGCTGTAATTATTTTGTTTAATACCCGTTGAACGACGCCGGGTGGGAGTGAGAATACTGCAGTTTCTCGCGGTTTGCGCTCTGGACACACTCTCAAGGCGGTGTTCGTTGATGACGCCGTGATAATGAAGATTCCTGCGTTCTCATGTTCGGTGTTTCATAGGAATACCAGACAACGGTGCTCGTACAATGAGCTGTACACGTTCGGAAACTACGTATTTCAAAAAGCGCGCCCTAATACAAGTGGCCAAGGATGTGCTGCCACCCGACGTTATTCGGCAGAAATATTTGACGCACGTGTACATCGCCTTCGAGAGGCTGGGCTACTCCGAGACGGGGTTTTATTTTCATGGCCCTTCAAATATTTTATTTCTCTCGTTTTCTCGCAATATGACTTTACCTTGCGACTCATTTGAATCTACCTAACCACTGACGTCCTCAGTATCTCAGAATGCTGTAATTATTTTGTTTAATACCCGTTGAACGACGCCGGGTGGAAGTGAGAATACTGCAGTTTCTCGCGGTTTGCGCTCTGGACACACTCTCAAGGCGGTGTTCGTTGATGACGCCGTGATAATGAAGATTCCTGCGTTCTCATGTTCGGTGTTTCATAGGAATACCAGACAACGGTGCTCGTAGAATGAGCTGTACACGTTCGGAAACTACGTATTTCAAAAAGCGCGCCCTAATACAAGCGGCCAAGGATGTGCTGCCACCCGACGTTATTCGGCAGAAATATTTGACGCACGTGTACATTGCCTTCGAGAGGCTGGGCTACTCCGAGACGGGGTTTTATTTTCATGGCCCTTCAAATATTTTATTTCTCTCGTTTTCTCGCAATATGACTTTACCTTGCGACTCATTTGAATCTACCTAACCACTGACGTCCTCAGTATCTCAGAATGCTGTAATTATTTTGTTTAATACCCGTTGAACGACGCCGGGTGGAGTGAGAATACTGCAGTTTCTCGCGGTTTGCGCTCTGGACACACTCTCAAGGCGGTGTTCGTTGATGACGCCGTGATAATGAAGATTCCTGCTTTCTCATGTTCGGTGTTTCATAGGAATACCAGACAACGGTGCTCGTACAATGAGCTGTACACGTTCGGAAACTACGTATTTCAAAAA
This sequence comes from Hyalomma asiaticum, assembly GCA_013339685.2. Classification (NCBI taxonomy): domain Eukaryota; kingdom Metazoa; phylum Arthropoda; class Arachnida; order Ixodida; family Ixodidae; genus Hyalomma; species Hyalomma asiaticum. The sequence continues at coordinate 9,661 of JABSTT010005599.1, read as the reverse complement.
GCGCGCCCTAATACAAGCTGGCCAAGGATGTGCTGCCACCCGACGTTATTCGGCAGAAATATTTGACGCACGTGTACATTGCCTTCGAGAGGCTGGGCTACTCCGAGACGGGGTTTTATTTTCATGGCCCTTCAAATATTTTATTTCTCTCGTTTTCTCGCAATATGACTTTACCTTGCGACTCATTTGAATCTACCTAACCACTGACGTCCTCAGTATCTCAGAATGCTGTAATTATTTTGTTTAATACCCGTTGAACGACGCCGGTGGGAGTGAGAATACTGCAGTTTCTCGCGGTTTGCGCTCTGGACACACTCTCAAGGCGGTGTTCGTTGATGACGCCGTGATAATGAAGATTCCTGCTTTCTCATGTTCGGTGTTTCATAGGAATACCAGACAACGGTGCTCGTAGAATGAGCTGTACACGTTCGGAAACTACGTATTTCAAAAAGCGCGCCCTAATACAAGCGGCCAAGGATGTGCTGCCACCCGACGTTATTCGGCAGAAATATTTGACGCACGTGTACATTGCCTTCGAGAGGATGGGCTACTCCGAGACGGGGTTTTATTTTCATGGCCCTTCAAATATTTTATTTCTCTCGTTTTCTCGCAATATGACTTTACCTTGCGACTCATTTGGATCTACCTAACCACTGACGTCCTCAGTATCTCAGAATGCTGTAATTATTTTGTTTAATACCCGTTGAACGACGCCGGGTGGAAGTGAGAATACTGCAGTTTCTCGCGGTTTGCGCTCTGGACACACTCTCAAGGCGGTGTTCGTTGATTACACCGTGATAATGAAGATTCCTGCTTTCTTATGTTCGGTGTTTCATAGGAATACCAGACAACGGTGCTCGTAGAATGAGCTGTACACGTTCGGAAACTACGTATTTCAAAAAGCGCGCCCTAATACAAGCGGCCAGGGATGTTTCTGCCACCCGACGTTATTCGGCAGAAATATTTGACGCATGTGTACATTGCCTTCGAGAAGATGGGCTACTCCGAGACGGGGTTTTATTTTCATGGCCCTTCAAATATTTTATTTCTCTCGTTTTCTCGCAATATGACTGTACCTTGCGACTCATTTGGATCCTCCTAACCACTGACGTCCTCAGTATCTCAGAATGCTGTAATTATTTTGTTTAATACCCGTTGAACGACGCCGGGTGGAAGTGAGAATACTGCAGTTTCTCGCGGTTTGCGCTCTGGACACACTCTCAAGGCGGTGTTCGTTCATGACGCCGTGATAATGAAGATTCCTGCGTTCTCATGTTCGGTGTTTCATAGGAATACCAGACAACGGTGCTCGTAGAATGAGCTGTACACGTTCGGAAACTACGTATTTCAAAAAGCGCGCCCTAATACAAGTGGCCAAGGATGTGCTGCCACCCGACGTTATTCGGCAGAAATATTTGACGCACGTGTACATTGCCTTCGAGAGGCTGGGCTACTCCGAGACGGGGTTTTATTTTCATGGCCCTTCAAATATTTTATTTCTCTCGTTTTCTCGCAATATGACTGTACCTTGCGACTCATTTGGAATCTACCTAACCACTGACGTCCTCAGTATCTCAGAATGCTGTAATTATTTTGTTTAATACCCGTTGAACGACGCCGGGTGGAGTGAGAATACTGCAGTTTCTCGCGGTTTGCGCTCTGGACACACTCTCAAGGCGGTGTTCGTTCATGACGCCGTGATAATGAAGATTCCTGCGTTCTCATGTTCGGTGTTTCATAGGAATACCAGACAACGGTGCTCGTAGAATGAGCTGTACACGTTCGGAAACTACGTATTTCAAAAAGCGCGCCCTAATACAAGCGGCCAAGGATGTGCTGCCACCCGACGTTATTCGGCAGAAATATTTGACGCACGTGTATATCGCCTTCGAGAGGCTGGGCTACTCCGAGACGGGGTTTTATTTTCATGGCCCTTCAAATATTTTATTTCTCTCGTTTTCTCGCAATATGACTTTACCTTGCGACTCATTTGGATCTACCTAACCACTGACGTCGTCAGTATCTCAGAATGCTGTAATTATTTTGTTTAATACCCGTTGAACGACGCCGGGTGGAAGTGAGAATACTGCAGTTTCTCGCGGTTTGCGCTCTGGACACACTCTCAAGGCGGTGTTCGTTCATGACGCCGTGATAATGAAGATTCCTGCTTTCTCATGTTCGGTGTTTCATAGGAATAACAGAAAACGGTGCTCGTAGAATGAGCTGTACACGTTCGGAAACTACGTATTTCAAAAAGCGCGCCCTAATACAAGCGGCCAAGGATGTGCTGCCACCCGACGTTATTCGGCAGAAATATTTGACGCACGTGTACATTGCCTTCGAGAGGGTGGGCTACTCCGAGACGGGGTTTTATTTTCATGGCCCTTCAAATATTTTATTTCTCTCGTTTTCTCGCAATATGACTTTACCTTGCGACTCATTTGAATCTACCTAACCACTGACGTCCTCAGTATCTCAGAATGCTGTAATTATTTTGTTTAATACCCGTTGAACGACGCCGTTCGGGAGTGAGAATACTGCAGTTTCTCGCGGTTTGCGCTCTGGACACACTCTCAAGGCGGTGTTCGTTGATGACGCCGTGATAATGAAGATTCCTGCGTTCTCATGTTCGGTGTTTCACAGGAATACCAGACAACGGTGCTCGTACAATGAGCTGTACACGTTCGGAAACTACGTATTTCAAAAAGCGCGCCCTAATACAAGTGGCCAAGGATGTGCTGCCACCCGACGTTATTCGGCAGAAATATTTGACGCACGTGTACATTGCCTTCGAGAGGCTGGGCTACTCCGAGACGGGGTTTTATTTTCATGGCCCTTCAAATATTTTATTTCTCTCGTTTTCTCGCAATATGACTTTACCTTGCCACTCATTTGGATCTACCTAACCACTGACGTCCTCAGTATCTCAGAATGCTGTAATTATTTTGTTTAATACCCGTTGAACGACGCCGGTTGGAAGTGAGAATACTGCAGTTTCTCGCGGTTTGCGCTCTGGACACACTCTCAAGGCGGTGTTCGTTGATGACGCCGTGATAATGAAGATTCCTGCGTTCTCATGTTCGGTGTTTCATAGGAATACCAGACAACGGTGCTCGTACAATGAGCTGTACACGTTCGGAAACTACGTATTTCAAAAAGCGCGCCCAAATACAGGTGGCCAAGGATGTGCAGCCACCCGACGTTATTCGGGAGAAATATTTGACGCACGTGTACATTGCCTTCGAGAGGCTGGGCTACTCCGAGACGGGGTTTTATTTTCGCGGCCCTTTAAATATTTTATTTCTCTCGTTTTCTCGCAATATGACTTTACCTTGCGACTCATTTGAATCTACCTAACCACTGACGTCCTCAGTATCTCAGAATGCTGTAATTATTTTGTTAATACCCGTTGAACGACGCCGTGTGGGAGTGAGAATACTGCAGTTTCTCGCGGTTTGCGCTCTGGACACACGCTCAAGGCGGTGTTCGTTGATGACGCCGTGATAATGAAGATTCCTGCGTTCTCATGTTCGGTGTTTCATAGGAATACCAGACAACGGTGCTCGTAGAATGAGCTGTACACGTTCGGAAACTACGTATTTCAAAAAGCGCGCCCTAATACAAGCGGCCAAGGATGTGCTGCCACCCGACGTTATTCGGCAGAAATATTTGACGCACGTGTACATTGCCTTCGAGAGGCTGGGCTACTCCGAGACGGGGTTTTATTTTCATGGCCCTTCAAATATTTTATTTCTCTCGTTTTCTCGCAATATGACTTTACCTTGCCACTCATTTGGATCTACCTAACCACTGACGTCCTCAGTATCTCAGAATGCTGTAATTATTTTGTTTAATACCCGTTGAACGACGCCGGGTGGAAGTGAGAATACTGCAGTTTCTCGCGGTTTGCGCTCTGGACACACTCTCAAGGCGGTGTTCGTTGATGACGCCGTGATAATGAAGATTCCTGCGTTCTCATGTTCGGTGTTTCATAGGAATACCAGACAACGGTGCTCGTACAATGAGCTGTACACGTTCGGAAACTACGTATTTCAAAAAGCGCGCCCTAGTACAAGTGGCCAAGGATGTGCTGCCAGCCGACGTTATTCTGCACAAATATTTGACGCACGTGTACATTGCCTTCGAGAGGGTGGGCTAATCCGAGACGGGGTTTTATTTTCATGGCCCTTCAAATATTTCATTTCTCTCGTTTTCTCGCAATATGACTTTACCTTGCCGACTCATTTGGATCTACCTAACCACTGACGTCCTCAGTATCTCAGAATGCTGTAATTATTTTGTTTAATACCCGTTGAACGACGCCGGGTGGAAGTGAGAATACTGCAGTTTCTCGCGGTTTGCGCTCTGGACACACTCTCAAGGCGGTGTTCGTTGATTACACCGTGATAATGAAGATTCCTGCTTTCTCATGTTCGGTGTTTCATAGGAATACCAGACAACGGTGCTCGTAGAATGAGCTGTACACGTTCGGAAACTACGTATTTCAAAAAGCGCGCCCTAGTACAAGTGGCCAAGGATGTGCTGCCACCCGACGTTATTCCGCAGCAATATTTTACGCACGTGTATATTCCTTCGAGAAGTTGGGCTATTCCGAGACGAGGTTTTATTTCCACCATCCAACAAATAATTTATTTCTGTCATTTTCTCGCAATATGACTTTACCTTGCGACTCATTTGAATCTACCTAACCACTGACGTCCTGATTATCTCTGAATGCTGTAATTATTTTGTTTAATACACGTTGAACGACGCCGGGTGCGAGTGAGAATACTGCAGTTTCTCGCGGTTTGCGCTCTGGACACACTCTCAAGCGGTGTTCGTTGATGACGTCGTAATAACGAAGATTCCTGCTTTCTCATGTTCGGTGTTTCATGGGAATACCAGACAACGGTGCTCGTACAATGAGCTGTACACTTTCGGAAACTACGTATTTCAAAAAGCGCGCCCCAGTACAAGCAGCCAGGGATGTGCTGCCATCCGACGTTATTCGGCAGAAATATTTGACGCACGTGTACATTGCCTTCGAGAGGCTGGCCTACTCCGAGACGGGGTTTTATTTTCACAGCCCAACAAATATTTTATTTCTGTCATTTTCTCGCAATATAACTTTACCTTCTGAACATTTGAATCTACCTATCCACCGACGGCCTCAGTATCTCAGAATGCTGTAATTATTTTGTTTAATACCCGTTGAACGACGCCGGTTGGGAGTGAGAATACTGCAGTTTCTCGCGGTTTGCGCTCTGGACACACTCTCAAGGCGGTGTTCGTTCATGACGCCGTGATAATGAAGATTCCTGCGTTCTCATGTTCGGTGTTTCATAGGAATACCAGACAACGGTGCTCGTAGAATGAGCTGTACACGTTCGGAAACTACGTATTTCAAAAAGCGCGCCCTAATACAAGCGGCCAAGGATGTGCTGCCACCCGACGTTATTCGGCAGAAATATTTGACGCACGTGTACATTGCCTTCGAGAGGGTGGGCTACTCCGAGACGGGGTTTTATTTTCATGGCCCTTCAAATATTTTATTTCTCTCGTTTTCTCGCAATATGACTTTACCTTGCCACTCATTTGGATCTACCTAACCACTGACGTCCTCAGTATCTCAGAATGCTGTAATTATTTTAATTAATACCCGTTGAACGACGCCGGGTGGAAGTGAGAATACTGCAGTTTCTCGCGGCTTGCGCTCTGGACACACTCTCAAGGCGGTGTTCGTTGATTACACCGTGATAATGAAGAATCCTGCTTTCTCATGTTCGGTGTTTCATAGGAATACCAGACAACGGCGCTCCTACAATGAGGTGTACGCGTTCGGAAACTACGTATTTCAAAAAGCGCGCCCTAGTACAAGTGGCCAAGGATGTGCTGCCAGCCGACGTTATTCTGCACAAGTATTTCACGCACGTGTATATCCCCTTGGAGAGGGTGGGCTACTCCGAGACGGGGTTTAATTTTTACGGCCCTTAAAATATTTTATTTCTCTCGTTTTCTCGCAATATGACTTTACCTTGCGACTCATTTGAATCTACCTCTCCAATCATTTGAATCACTCTCCACCAAGGGCGTCGTGAAATCGAGGTAGCCGAAGATTTCTGTACTAGGATTGCCAATCAAGGGCCCACTTTCACCTCAAGTAGCCAAAGAAGCACGCCAGTCCCAAGAGACTCAAGGATGGGCAATCTGTTCTCCTTGCAGGAGCTTGAGGCAGCATTGGCTGCATGCAAGCGTTCTTCATCACCTGGACCTGACGGTATAAGCTACATGAAGATCAGCAACCTCGGTCAAGCAGGTCGGCGTGCCCTTCTGGCCATATACAACGACTCGTGGCGCCACGGTTTGATTCCTTCTTCGTGGAAGTCCAGTCACCTTGTCCCTCTGCTCAAAGCAGGTAAATCCCCTCTCGAGTTGGCCTCCTATCGCCCCATTGCACTGGCTAGCTGCCTCGGAAAGGTGATGGAGAGGATGGTGCTGACTCGCCTCGAGTGGTATCTGGAGCACTACGACATATACCCTGATGCTATGGCTGGTTTTCGCCGCGGACGGTCTTCTATTGATAACGTCGTGGACCTTGTCTCATCTGTCCAACAGGAAAAAAGCCTAAAAAGACTATCCGCGGCAATACTTTTGGACGTGAAAGGCGCATACGACAATGTATTGCATGGATCCATCCTGGATGCGCTGGGGAATGTTGGACTAGGCGGCCGTGTCTACAAATGGATCTGCAGCTACTTGAAAGACAGAACTTTCTTTGTACAAACAGAGGATGGTGCCACAGCGCACCATTGCACCTTTCGAGGCGTGCCACAAGGCGGGGTCCTGAGCCCCACACTTTTCAACCTTGCACTCCTTGGCCTCGTCGATGCACTTCCACAGTCTGTCCGTCTTTCTATATATGCTGACGACATTTGCATCTGGGCGTCAGGTGTGACACGTGTGCATATACGGGCCCGGCTTCAGAGAGCGGCCACACTAACCTCGAAGTACCTTGATAAAAGGGGACTCGAACTGTCATCTGAGAAGTGCTCGTTAGTTGCCTTTACACGCAAGGACATGGAACGCTACGTAATTAGAATTAACGGACAGGCCATCATGTATGAGAAGGCACACCGATTCCTCGGAGTAATAATAGACCGCGACCTGTCTTGGAGCCCTCACACTTCCTATATGAAAAGGAAGTTGACGAATATCACCCACGTGCTCAGGTTCCTTGCGGGAAAATCGTGGGGTGTATCTGTACGAGCGATGCTCCAGCTTTACACCGCGTTATTCGTTGGATTCATGCACTACAGCCTACCAGTGCTGGGCGGAACACGTAAAACTAATGTGCGTGTTCTTCAGTCGCTTCAAGCTCAAGCACTGAGAATATGCCTTGGACTGCCGAAGTGTGCATCCACAGCAGCGACAGTTGTCGTCGCACGTGATCATCCAATCACAACATATCTTCGTGTGGATGCTCTACGAGTACACCTAAGACATCTCGCCCGAATTCCATCGCACCACCTAGCCTCCCTTCCCGTTTCTAGGCCAGACTCCGAATTCAGCGCCATTATTGCTGCTCATCGTGCAGTCCTACCATCGGGTTTCACGCCTCCAGCAAGGCCATCATTGCCATTGTGGTGTCTTCATCCCCTCGAAGCGCTCCTGACCATTCCCGGAATTAAAAAGAAAAACCACATGTCAACTTTAGCCTTACAACAAGCCACCGTAATGTTCCTGCATGAGCAACACAGCGGACGCCTTCACGTTTACACGGATGGGTCAGTTTCCTCTGTGAGCGCGTCAGGAGCAGTGATCATTCCAGCCAAGTCTGTCACCATACAATTCAAGACGTCCCACTTCACAACTTCGACAGCTGCAGAACTCGCCGCAATTCATGCAGCGGTAGAAGTCATAATTGCAGAACCTTCCCATGCATGGTCCATATTCACAGACTCCAAGGCAGCTCTTCAATGTCTGATATCGCCATTTCGTCATGGACCCACGAGCAACTGGTTGCTGACATAAGAATTCTTCACCACCATGCCGTCGAGCAAGGACACAACATCACGTAGCAGTGGATACCGGGGCACTGTGGGATCAACGGCAATGACCTTGCTGATAAATCCGCCCGATCTGCCCACGATGATAACCACTGTAGAGCAATACCATTCTCCAGGACCGACGCATCTGCAAGGCTTCAATCCCTAGCACGTGAACTTACGCGCGCACAGTGGGATTCGTCAGATTTCACCAATGCTCGTGTACGTAGTTTGCACCCAGACCTTAAGTTCCGCCTTCCCTCAGGAATACCTCGAGCTGAAGAGACACTTCTTTGTCGCCTGTGGCTTGGCGTTGCCTTCACAAACGCCTACTCATTTCGTATTGGAATGGCAAACGACCCTATGTGCGAGAACTGCGGCTGCGACGAAACGATCTCTCATCTTCTGTGTGAGTGTCCCCGTTTCAATGGCCCCAGGAGAGAACTTACCGCTGCTCTAGACAGACTTGACAGGCGCCCTTTGTCCGAGCAACGAGTCTTGGGACACTGGCCATGTCCATCGTCAGCACGGAAAGCGCTCAACGCGTTGTTGCGATTTTTACGGACGAGTGGTCTAAGGGACAGACTTTAAGCAGTGTCGCGTTTGTGTGCGTGTGTTTTTTTTTCTCTCTTTCTTTTTTCTTGTCGTGTCTCCTTTCTGCTATCTTTCAGTCCCCTTACCCTTCTTCCCCTGCACAGGGTAGCCAGCCGGCCTCAGCACTGGCTAACATCCCTGTCTTTCCTCCTTTCTCTTCCTCCTCCTCCTCATCCCCTCGAAGCGCTCCTGACCATTCCCGGAATTCAAAAGAAAAGCCATTTGTCATCTATAGCCTTACGACAAGCCACCCTAATGTTCCTGCATGAGAAACACAGAGGACGCCTTCACGTTTACACGGATGGGTCAGTTTCCTCTGTGAGCTCCACAGGAGCAGTGGTCATTCCAGCAAAATCCGTCACCATACGATTCAAGACGTCCCATTTTAAAACTTCGACGGCTGCAGAACTCGTCGCCATTCATGCTACGGTAGAGGTCATAATTGCAGAACCTTCTCATGAATGGTCAATATTCACCGACTCCAAAGCAGCTCTTCAGTGCCTTATATCACCATTTCGTCATGGACCTCACGAGCAAATCGACGTTGACATAAGATTCTTCATCACCATGCAGTCGAGCAAGGACAGAACATCACGTACCAGTGGATACCGGGTCACTGTGGGATCAGCGGCAATGACGTCTCTGCTGATAAATACGCCCGATCTGCCCACGATGATAACCACTGTAGAGCAATACCGTTCTCCAGGACCGACGCATCCGCTAGGCTTCAATCCCTAGCACGTGAACTTACACGTGCACAGTGGAATTCATCAGAATTCACCAATGCTCGTGTCCGCACCCGGACCTTCAGTTCCGCCTTCCGTCAGGAATACCTCGCGCTGAAGAGACGCTTTTGTGTCGCCTGTGGCTTGGGGTTGCCTTCACAAAGGCCCACTCATTTCGCATTGGAATGGCAAACGACCCTAAGTGTGAGAACTGCGGCTGCGACGAAACGATGTGTCATCTTCTATGTGAGTGTCCCCGTTTCAGTGGCCCCAGGAAAGAACTTACCACTGCTGTAG
>JABSTT010005598.1:0-17272 GCA_013339685.2 Hyalomma asiaticum | reverse complement strand
GTCATTCCAGCAAAATCCGTCACCATACGATTCAAGACGTCCCATTTTAAAACTTCGACGGCTGCAGAACTCGTCGCCATCATGCTACGGTAGAGGTCATAATTGCAGAACCTTCTCATGAATGGTCATATTCACCGACTCCAAAGCAGCTCTTCAGTGCCTTATATCACCATTTCGTCATGGACCTCACGAGCAAATCGACGTTGACATAAGATTCTTCATCACCATGCAGTCGAGCAAGGACAGACATCACGTACCAGTGGATACCGGGTCACTGTGGGATCAGCGGCAATGACGTCTCTGCTGATAAATACGCCGCTGCCCACGATGAACCACTGTAAGCAATACCGTTCTCCAGGACCGACGCATCCGCTAGGCTTCAATCCCTAGCACGTGAACTACACGTGCACAGTGGAATTCATCAGAATTCACCAATGCTCGTGTCCGCACCCGGACCTTCAGTTCCGCCTTCCGTCAGGAATAACTCGCGCTGAAGAGACGCTTTTGTGTCGCCTTGGCTTGGGGTTGCCTTCACAAAGGCCCACTCATTTCGCTTGGAATGGCAAACGACCCTAAGTGTGAGAACTGCGGCTGCGACGAAACGATGTGTCATCTTCTATGTGAGTGTCCCCGTTTCAGTGGCCCCAGGAAGAACTTACCACTGCTGTAGACAGACTTGACAGCTGGGACCCCAACTAGTTCGACCTTGGTTAATTCAAACAGTACTTATATCCCCTCAGAGTTCGAATGAACAACATTTGACTAGCCCCAAATAGATTATGTCATGGCCAGCCAGCAGGAGTACCACATCTGCTGCAACAAAAGCACATAGCATGCACATTAACTTTTCATAGGCAGCGTCACCATACCCAGCTTTACTGCTATAAAACGTCAGTCAAATTTATTCCCCGTCATGACACCGTTTAAGCATTAAGTGTGGTAATTAGAAGCACTCGGTTTTTCTTCCCAGTCTGTAACAGTGCACATGCAGAATAGACATACTGTGCCTGTCTATACTGACACGTGCGGATGTTTTTCATTTAAGTGGAAAGGCGTTATCGCTTCCCAGTGACACGCGCGCTGGTTTTCATTGATAGCGGGGAGTGCCGTTATCACTTTGTGTTACGCGCAACGCAGGCTGCGTTTATCTTGCACGCCACTTTTGGAACCGTGTCGACCATTCTTGAAACTCTGCATGCTTGACGCGCACATTTTAGTGACTTCTGGATTTCCAGAGATAATGCGAGAACGCGTTATGACGCGTGTATAAAAGCCAACGCATTACGCCGCTTGTCAGTCTTTCCGTCGACCGACGACTGTCCACGCTGCTATTGCTGTGCATTGTCATTGGCTTTGTTTTGCTGGGCACAAAACAGTTCGCCTGACATCACCTTGAGTGCTGCGTGCGTCACTACCACGTGACAATATTGGAACGGAACAGAACACCCCACTGCAGGTGAGCCTCCTTAATCGCCACGTAACAATATGTTCGTTTTTTTATGTGCTCTCCTTGGCGTGCATGCACGAAATCTCATTAACACTGACAGCTCCGGGTGCAATTGTAGTGTTTTAAAGAGCGAGACACTCACGGGGTTGAAGAAGACGCATCCCGCATGCTCGACGGTGAAGGCGTCGCAGGCGTCAAAGCAAACGACTGCGTCTGGCAGGGGGTGCAGCCACAGGGCAAAGTCCCACTCCCAGTAGACGGGCGTCACTGCAGGCGACACTGGGCTCAAGTGTGCGTTGGCTGCCAGACTCCGTGTGTACTGCACACGTTCATCATGATCACACAGTGCTGACTGGATGCAGTTCTGACAGCCTATAACAAAATTCCCGATACAGTAAAACCTTGTTATAACGAAGTTGAAGGGGGAACGGTAATTACTTTGTTATAACCATTAGTTTGTTATAACCAATATCAATTACACCTATAGGAATTTCAAGGGGAATTGCGATTGCTTCGTTATATCCGATAGTTCGTTATATCCGGGTTCGTTATAACGAGGTTCTACTGTATAACAATGTATTTGCCTTTTTACCACCTCACGTTCATAGAAGACCATGCATTTTTTTTCTTCCACACAAGGAAGTGTGTCCATTCGGGACTTCAGTATAATGATGTTTCACTGCTACTGCAATGGAAGTCTGAGCCAATAAATTTAAACGTCTGCTGGTACGAGCGGCGAAATGGGCGAGTTACGTGCGGATGTATGGAGCACATTTTTGAAAATAATTCATCGCACAACACAGTGGTCGCCGATGCATCGCCATTTGCAGGCCAGTTGTGGGGAGACAGAGGGCATGTACTGAAACTCATGCATACGACTACGGTATGCGCGTTGCGTAGTGCACCACAGCCCGCAGGGTTCCATGTTCTGTGCTGCCCATGCCATGTACGAGTGCCTGAACTGATGTTTTTGTAAACGCCATGCATCAAGTGACAAGCATGTGGAGCCACTACTAAACGCAACGGGTTCTCACTTAATCTTGAAAGACATCATGATCGTTCAGAGAATGGGTGTTGCCGATGAGACTGGTATCTCGCTAGCAATCCGAATCGGTTAGAACAAAGATGTTACTGCTTGTTTCTGGCTATTGCACAGCTCACTTCCCACAATTATGAACTCAAACGAGGCTTTGTGGTTGTCCCAAACAATAGGATACATACTCCATGAAAGCAACCGGATCTGATAGGAAATTTTACAGCAAATTTTTTACATTTATTTATTTATTTATTTTCAATACTGCTAACCACAATGATAGGGGTTCTAGCAGGGTGGTACAAAACATATAACAAGGTTTCTTAACACGCACAATTAATTCAGACAATACAAAATAATTCAACTGACAATAGCAACGTGAAATGTCAGAACTTTACATTGTGAAACAAAACGCAGACAAACCCTTGATAATACGAAATACCACAGGGTTACAATTCAAGGAGAGCCTGAAATTTATCACTGTCAATCTCGTTACTACATGTTTATCGAGTTCATTCCACTCAGTTACAGTTCGAGGAAAAAAAGGAATATTTAAAAACATTGTTCCTGGATTTAAATGGCACTAATGAGTATGGATGTCATAGACTTGTAAAATAACATTTGGAAAATGAAATATAATTGCGTGTTCGGCTTTGTATCTTACCCTTGACAATTTTAAACATGAATTTAAGGCGAGTGATTTTATTTCTTACTGTTATATGATTTAAGTCTGCTGGGTGAAGTAATTGAGTAATAAATGAGGGACCATAACTATTAAAAATAAATCGTACAGCCTTACTCTAAACTCTTTTCAGCTTAAGTGTATTCGTCTGTGTAAATGAGTTCCAAATTACATTTGCATATTCTAAAATCCAACAGTTACGGTCGCGCATCTGTGAGTGCACTGCTGGAAAGGGCTAATCTTCCACTGATAATAGAAAGAAACCGAATTTGTCATCTTAAGTTTCAATTAGCAATCACTACAAGGTAGACATTAGCAAATTATTATTTTTCTCCTCTGGGAATACAACAAGGCAGCACCGTGATATCACTACTACACCCTTTCAATCATGCAATAATTGTTTCATGCATTCGTTTTTTTCCGAGGACAGTAAGGGAATCGAACAGTCTAACTAATGACGCTGTTCTATCGCCATCTCTCCAATTGTTTGCCTTGTGTCTAACTTCATAAGCTTTTGGTTTTGAAATTGTGTAGAATTAACACTGATATTTTCTAAAACCTTGTTTCTAGTGTACTTATTATGCTGTATAGCTTGGATTGTATTTTGTCACCATGGTAGATCATGTATTTGTTGTTATTGTGTACCAGCCTTTCTTTAAGGTTTCTAGAGCTGTACTATCTTGTTTTCATATTTATGTTGGTGTTTAGATTCGCGTGTTCCTTATAATTCCTTTTTGTATTCTTAGAATTGCATTTTATTTCCATACTATACTTATGTCTGTGTTCCCTATCATGTTTTCCTTAAAGTACTCATGATTGTATTTCCCACCCTGCTATAATCCTGCACTTGGCACTGCAGTTGCGCCGATACAATATAAATAAATAAATAAAGAAATAAAATAACAGTTCAGCCGAGCCTGTCATAAATACCACGCAACTGAAATACCATACCAGGTCGTTGAAATCCAAACTAGAAGAGAAGCTCAGGGGAAGAAGGAGGCTTGAATCGATGAACAGATAGCTGAAAACGATTGAGAACAGGGAATGTCACAGCAGCCAATGTTTCAACAAGTGGGCTTGTCTTCGTCAGGACAGCGACTGCCTTATCCAGCGCCGTCCTCACAAGGAGAGGAGGAGAAGAGCAGCACGTGCGAAAAGAAAAAAAGGGGGGGTGGGGGTTGAGGGTGTAGGGGAAGTTGGGTGACAGGTGTTGGCGTGACTAATATACATGGCAAGAAGGAAAGCTTCCAAAGAATCCGCTCCTTGTACATATCTTGGAAATGCATTGTGTACTCAGCCCTAGAAAGCAGGTTGAAGGACGGAACATATAGGCTAGGTACAGGTGTTGCATCTGTACAGATGCAGGCATCTGTACAGATGCAGGTACAGGCATTGCACGTGTCCCCTGTCCCACCCCGCACCACCTGCACCGCACTCGCAGTGCATTTCACCGAAAGCTTGTTGCTAAAAATGTGACTACACTCTTTAACACTGTTGTTCTTGTCCAACTGGATGGGGGATCCGCACCTGGAAGTAGACTTTTGGAAAGAAACATTGCTTAACCTCTTGTCATCTTTGTTAACTCCCCACCATATCTAATGGACTCAAGGGTTTCCTTTGAAAGGTTTATGCCTGTAGGCTGGAGGGTATCGAACCTGTATATGAGATACGATCCCCTGTATTTTCTGTCCCTCGGCGAGCGGAAGTTTGCCTGAAGTATGTAGAGTTTGAGTTCGTCAAAATTATGACCTGCCATATTAAAATTTTGCGCCACTGCCTTCGGCATGTTATTTGCGGTGTCCCTGTGGTGCCCGTTTAACCTAACATTAATTGGTTGACCAGTTTCGCTGATGTATTACTTGTGGCAGAGTGAGCGTTATTTACATGTTGGAATGTTAGGAGATCCTATCTCATATACGAGTTCAATATCCTTCAGCCTACAGGCACAAACCTTTCAAAAGGAACCCTTGAGTCCATTAGATATGGTGGGGAGCTAACAAAGACGACAAAAGGTTGAGGTATGTACAAGCTAACAATGTTCCTTTCCAAAAGTCTACTTCCAGGTGCGGATCCCCCATCCAGTTGGACAAGAACAACAGTGTTAAAGAGTGTAGTCACATTTTTAGCAACAAGCTTTCGGTGAAATGCACTGCGAGTGCGGTGCAGGTGGTGCGGGGTGGGACAGGGGACACGTGCAATGCCTGTACCTGCATCTGTACAGATGCCTGCATCTGTACAGATGCAACACCTGTACCTAGCCTATATGTTCCGTCCTTCAACCTGCTTTCTAGGGCTGGGTACACAATGCATTTCCAAGATATGTGCCATGAGCGGATTCTTTGGAAGCTTTCCTTCTTTCCATGTATATTAGTCACGCCAACACCTGTCACCCAACTTCCCCTACACCCTCACCCCCACCCCCCCTTTTTTTCTTTTTGCACGTGCTGCTCTTACTCTCCTCTCCTTGTGAGGACGGGGGAGATGGTGCAATGGTATACATAAATGAACGCTGGATAAGGCAGTCGCTGTCCTGACGAAGACAAGTCCGCTTGTCGAAATGTTGACTCCGGCGACATTAGCTGTTCTCAATCGTTTTTAGCTATCTGTTCATCATACCAGGTTGTGTTAGACTTTATTTGTTTATTTTTTTAATATTAATACATCAAATACCCGAGCTTGGAATTTTACATGAACGATGGGCTGTTATTTTGTTGGACTTGCACTTGTGATGTCAGAAGGCAATTAAAAAAAAAAAAAAAAAACACAGAGCCACTGTTAACTAAAACGCCATAATTCAGGTTCTTGCCTTGCTTTCACGAGATTAAACTGCACGTGCATTCCGGTTCTTGCAGCCGGTGTGGCCACCTAAGGCGCGTTCCATTTACTTTTTTGGCTGACAGTCCTCCTGGTTGCCAGTGTTGAAACACAATTTCTGAGAATTCCCTTTTTAAAATAAATGCTGCACAACACATAGCCAAGAAGATCTCATGCGCTACTGTAATGAGCAGGGCATTAAAGAACAAATGTGTGAGAAAGAGAGCAGCCTCACCACTTGCGCGAGGTCGAGGCCCGTCTTATCCCAGGGCCTATGTACAGCATTGCGGCAGGCCTTGGCCAGGCCGTCCTGTCGCCACAGCACCACCTGGCGGCCACAGTAGAGCAACCTGCACGGGTTGCTGGCCCAGTGGCACCGCTCGGCCAGTGCGCTCTCGCCTTCGTTACCACCACGAGACTGCAGAGGCTCTGTAACCTGGCGGGGCAGGCCCGGCCTGCAAATACCTTGGCATAAGTAAGCTTTGCTTTGCCGACTACTAGAGAAGTGCTATTGACGAGGAAGTTATGGTGGATTGCTCTCAACGTTTCAAAGGAGCAATTTGAGTGCACGCATATTGAGTACATGCGTGGACTATGCTTGCATTTCATTAATTGTAATAGTCAAATCTCGCCATATCGAACACGGATATATCAACTACTATTATCTATATTGAACCCTCCACATATCACCTCAAGGATCACATGCATTTTTAATCTTCTATCCCGAACGGGGTCAGATTTAAAAGGGATATATTGAATGCTGCGGGCACAGAGCATGTGCGCCTTGGTGACAGGTGGTGAGCTTTCGCGCAACATCACCTCGCTCAGGCTTATTTTTCTGGTGCAATTCAGGGTCATTTTTCTGTGGTAGTATCCATCCTTAATCTCTGATGCTTTTGCAATGGTATTTATGCTTTTTTTAATATGAAAGCTTTTTATGCTGGTGTCCTACACAACCATACTACGTCATTTCCGTAACGGAAGTGATGCAGTAAAATTTACATATAAGAACATTTACATGCTAAAGAACTGCGAATTTTAAACATTAGCGCCTGCAGTGTCGTTAATAAATTGGAAAGCCTCGAAGCAACTATTTTAAGTTGCAATCCCGATATAGTTGTCATAATGGAAACATGGTTACACGATGATATTGAAGATTCACTTGTGTTTCCTCCACCCTATCGGGCATATCGCCATGACAGAAGTACTAGAGGGGGCGGGGTGGCTGTTTTGTTAAGGAACACTATAACTGTTACTCTGTTAGAACAGACTGGTAACTTAGAATCCAGTTCAATAAAGTTTTCCTGCTGGGATAAATCGTTCGCATTATTTGCCATTTATCGAGCACCTGACTCTCTCCCTGAATTCTTTCATGATCTTGATCACATGGCATCTTTCACAAACAAAGAAGTATTCCTTATAGCCGACTTCAATCTATATATGGATTGGGAGAACAGACTTTTTTCCACCGGAAATAATTCACATTTGCATTTTTTACATGCCATCATTCTGTCTCACAATCTGGATCAGATAAACAGCCAACGCGCACCTATGGTACACCAGCATAGATACTTGACCTCGTGTTTATTAGTCATTCACTAGAAAACCTTTTTGTCACGGTTGAGCCTAGAAATCCTGAACACCACCTAATGTATTGTTCTATTCCCTTGGAAGTGTTTAACACCAGCTAATGCAAAACGATCACCGTTAAAAGATTTCTCTTGAGCCAGAGATTAAAGTGTATTGAATTACCCTGAACTGTGCCTTGGTGATTTTCATAGCAAGAGTACTAATGTGCTCGGGATAAGATTAAACAAGTTATTACTTATTGCCTCAACAGTTTCATTCCAAACAAAACTAAAAAAAACTTGGATGATGAGAGAGATGTTGCACCTCAAAAGAAAAGTGCCTAAGGCAACAGTGTGCATCACGTGTAACTATTCACCTAATACAGTCGACTCTTGTTACAATGGACCCTCATAATCTGGGAAAAAATGTCTGTTTCATCTAAGTCCATAATATCCAGACACTGAACAGAATTAGGGGGCGAATGTACGACGTGTGTTTATCATCGCTGACACCACTAATGTTGAATTCCAATGGTGGAGTCGGAGCAGCCGACTGACTTCGCGAGCGAGCACTCGACTCTGGAGTAGAGCAAATCCTCCAAATCCGCGATTAGAACGGAACCCGCGCCGCTGGAGCAAGGCGGAAGCTGCTGAGTTACCCACGATACCTTGCGTGTGGTCTTTTAGAGAACATCCTATCAAATTCTCACTCGTAAGCATAAGGTTCAGCGTCTCTGTCAGTGTCCGAGGAATCACTCGTGCGGGAACTTGAGCTTTCCGGCTCGGAGCTGTCGCTATCGAGTAGCAGAAGCAATGCCGCACGCTTTGCCGAGGCACCCGAGCAGCCCATGCCGTCCGCCATTACCACAACTAGCGAGTCCCGACAGCGGCGCCGCCACGCAGAGTTCCGGTCCACTCCGCCGATTTTGGCGGAGCAGCTTTTCTTGCTCCACGGAGCAACTCCGGCTCTGAATCCCCTCCGGCTCTCTCATTGGAACTCTCGACTCCCGTCCTCACTCTGTCATTGGAACATACTTGCTCCGAAAGGAGCAGAAAAACTTGCTCCGACTCCGCCATTGGAATTCAACATAAGCTGCATGATTGAGTCCTTTTTAAATACCTGCCGCCGAATATTGACTCCATAACATGCCTACGACCAACAGTGGTAATCTATAACTGTAGCACATGTTCTGCTTTGATCAGCAACTGCGACTGTACTAAGTGCAGGAAGGCCTCGTCGGTGGCTGCGGAACCCATGTAAACATTAGTGAGGCTAAGTCCAAAAGCTACTAACCTAACAGCTTGCCGTCATAAAGCCGCTCATGTTATGAGCTGCCAGTCACGTTACAAAAAGAACTGGTTCCAGCTGGGGCTCGTTCTAACTTACTGGCGATCGGCGTCACAAATTCATTTTTTGCGCAGACACATTTCTGCCTTGACTAATTTAAGACTGTTGCTAAGATGAATTAGCACGCGCATTCATACCAACGTGCCTCACGCGTAGAAACTTATTCATTACAACTTTTCAGTGGAACTCGCTGGTATTTGAGCTAGGAGCTCCAGAGCACCTCACTTCCATAACATTGGTTGCGATGCCTAACGACACGATTGTGGAGAGAACGACAAACATCCAAGGTAGAAAAAAAATGAACAAAAGCTTTTTGTTCACACCTAACTCGAAAAGAACTTTGTTATCAGTGACTGGTGACCCCCGTTAGGTTGCTTCATGGAGCCTGGTTCGCTTGTGGGGGTTCCTCCGACGCTTGTTTGCTGGCGATACCTTTGTTGTGCACGATGGAACTCACAGTCTGCTTCCATAGTCCCATCGCTTTGGCAACATCCGTCTGCTTTTCTCCACGTGCAACTGCACTCACACTTTTCATTTTATCGCCGAGCGAAATTTGCTTTCGTTTTCTGGAGGCTATTATCTCAGCACTTGCTCTCAGTGCGGCACAACCAATCCCCACGGAACGCGACAAATGGTGTTTGTTATGCTATAGTGCCTAAAATCAATGCCTCCTTCACTATATGCCTGCAACGTCGCCCGTTTTCCCATTGAGGTGCAAGTCACTTGTAGTACGGCGCAGTCGGCGCGAGAGAGCGCTCGCAAGCAAGATTATTTCTGGCTTGGCCGGAAGTGACGCCAGTACTGCCGGTGGCACGGCACGGCTCCGTCGGCGGACCAGTGCCTCGGAGGTGCTGACTCTACAAGCAGCGCCTCTGATACGATATCTTAGAGGCACTACTGTTTAGAGCGGCCGTTGCGAGGTAGCGCTCGCAAGCGGGAGCGAAGGGGGAGAGAACAGGAGAGGGCTTTTTGGCTCACATCACAGGCATTGTTTAAAGGAGGCATTGCTAGAATGTACCAGTATATTCTAGGCGCTATAGTTATGCTCTCAGGCTGGCTTGGCTAGAGGCTCGGCTTGGCCAGATGGGCACCAATGTTGCCAGCCAAAGTTTAAAATTTTTGCTTAAAACGCCAGCGTGGTAAAGTATGCTGTCAGTCCGCGTCGACAGGTGAAAGTCTGTTGTATGCGCCACTTTGGCCACTAATTTTGTCCACTGCAGCCGACAGTCCGTTGTAGTGGGGTCCATTCAAAGCAAGGTTGGCTGCATTGATAAAAAACATGGACCAAACCTGGGTTAAAATATGGTCCATTATATCTGAAAGTCTGTCGTAAGCGGGTCTGCTATAACGAGCGTAGACTGTACAAGATAAATTAAACCTTCACGCATGGCTAGCTAGCGCCGGTACTTTCAACCCACATTGTCAGATTTCATTCGTACGGCGCCACAAAAATTTCGGCCTTTTTTAAGCACAAAATCGTGGTCAACTGACCAAATTGTTCACGAAGATCACGTTGTCGTCGAAAAGCAACATATCGCGGAGCATTTCAACAATTATTTCCACAGTTTTGTTTAGTTCTGATGGTGTTATAAGTCCAAAGTGTATAAACACGTGACTCAAACTCTGATACTGTATCAGAGCCAGGCGTGGTGTCAGTGCTACTGAACCTTAAAGTTAAGTCCATCTCCAGGACCAGATAATATTGCCCAGTTTCGTTACTTCTGCATGTTGCAAGTTACTTACACATATTGTAGCTAATAAAATAAACAAATTCCTAAGTGATAACAATGCACTTTCTCCTCACCAGCATGGCTTTCATGAAGGTTTATATACTGTAACACAGCTAATGACAATTATCCACTACTTTGCTAGTACGTACCCTTGACAAGTTAAGCCAAATAGACGTAATATTTGGACTTTAAAGGGACCGTCTACCGTCCTTCATCGCTCTCCTGTTTTTTGGCTCAATAGAAAGCGTACCTTTCGAAGTGTCCCAGCGTGCAGTGGTTTCTCCAGAAACTGAATAGGAATTATTAAAACACAATTTTTTTATCTACAAAGTCGCTCCTTTCCTAGTGTAGGCATGCCAGCAACACCGCGCATGATGCGTCGTCGTCCCCCTGGAAACCCTTTCGGGCGCGGGAGGCATCTCAACGCGAACCGGCTTCAAGGTCGCCATTCCAGAGGCGACGCCGAGGAGGAGAGGCGAGGGAAAGTCGGCGCACGGGGGTGCGTTTTGGACATGCAGCGGCGCATGCATGACAAGCGCAGTACTACGCGCCTCCGCAGGCAGACGAATTCGAAGGCAGCGCCACATGCGCCACCCCGAAAGCAGCGAAAAAAAGAACAAATTGCTCTTGCACGCTATAACAAGGTGTCTCACAGGGTGAAGTACGCATGTAAGACATACATAATCGTTTTTCAGCAGAGTATGCATACCTGCGTGGTCTGGTTCTCGTACACTTGGAAAATGACGAACACGCTGTTGGGTGTCGCTAGCGGCGTTTCTTGCACCACTTTCAGAGCGAAATTAAAAACATAATTCCTTTTTTGTGGGGTGAAAGCGTGCTCGTTCCCGTAAATGTGACGCACGATCTGCCCAATTTTACCACAATCCTAAAAAATTTTCTGAGCGGTAGACAGTCCCTTTAAAAAAGCATTTTCTCTTGTTCCTCACAGTAAATTCATAGAAAAGCTGCAGTTGATTCAGCTTTCAACTTATATTATTAACTGTTTAGCAGCTTATCTGTCAAACTGCAAACAGTTCGTGTCAATAGATAATTATTCTAGTGAACTTTCAGTAACCTCTAGGGTCCTCCGGGGCAGTGTCCTAGGCCCTTCATGATTTATAGTATTCGTAAAGTGACATCGTTAATGAAATCTGTCCCACTATTCAAGTTAGGCTATTTGCTGATGACTGTATGTTGTTTAATGAAGTTTGTTCCCATGATGATCAGTTGATGTTTAACTCCAACCTTCAATTATCTTGTCATGGTGCAGATGGTGGGGCATGGAACTGAACAAGGAAAAAGCAGTTCACAAGTCTATTACAAAAAAATTATCAAGCTGTTGTTTGTTTATAACCTCGGATCTACACCACTCACCAAAGTAAACCAATATAAGTGTCTTGGAATAATGATAACCAGTGACCTCAGCTGGAATAACCACATTTCCAACATACGTATGTAACTCTTCCTTCAGGAAACTTTGTATCCTCAGGCACAAATTAAAGCATGCTCCTCATGATACTAGACTACTAGCCTACACTTCACTCAACCAACCGAAACTTGAATATGCTTGTGCCGTGTGTGATCCCTATACAAAACCAACATTACTGTTCTGGAGATGACACAACACAAAGCAGTTTGGTTTATTTTTTCTAAATATAGATCAAGCGACTCCCCCACTAGCCTAGCCTAGTAGGAAAATACATAGGTTGAAATTTCTTTTCCAACTTCAGAACAACTGTTTTTCCCTCAACCCACAGGACTATGTAAAGCCTCTTACAGCATGTCGAACATGGTATCGTCACGATCTTTCTTTAACTCCATGCAACACCAAAGCTAGCCTCTAAGTTTTCCTTCTTCCTGCACATGATAACAGATTGAAACAATCTGCCATTATCACAACTAATAAGTAGAGACTCCATTGTGCATTTAAGTATTTCATGGTATCGGCATTGCCACACCTTTTGATGCTACTGTGCTTCATATTCGGTGCATTTTCATTTTTCTCTTATTTAGTGGTGGTTCTTATATTCCTTCTTCTTTTTTTCTCATTAGTTCATATATGTGTGTACATAGGTATGTGTAGATGTATATATATTTATATATGTATATGCATTGTTTTAAATTTTGTTTCTTTCTATGCTTACAACTTCGTATGCATTCACCTTTTCTGCCCCTCCTGCTTGGACCCACAGTAGGGTCTGCAGTGTCGTATAAATAACTAAATAAATAAATGAACAAACAAACAAACAAACAAAGAAAAACATGCAAAGATATTTCCTTGGATGTGCTGAGAATCGAACTCGCAGCCCGCCTCTCCACCACGAAAGGTGACCCGTTTTCTAACACTGTGCTGTCGCTGCATACATTCGAAGAAATATGAACGCCACTCATTGTCTTCCTTATTGCTCCTTTCCCTCTGCTTTAACGTGAGTGCGCGTGGCACACTTCAGAATGTGCCTGGAACGGTACCGCCATCCAGGAGAGTTGAAGTGAAGCATGATGCGCTCATGCGTCTACGTGCATGTTATTGGAGGTGCACTTTGCAAAGTGCCCGGAACCTGTTCCAAGGTGCGCCTTGATGCGATTGTGTGAAGCCGCGTCACCGGCCACGTTTCGTCGAGGATGGCGTTTCCCCACAACCTAGCCTCCAGGCGCAATGGCAACAAGAAAGCTGCTGCGTTAAGCACCCAAGGTCGCCAACGACGGTGAGTCAATGTGGCGCAAGGGAACATGATTGATGCCTTTGTCACATGGCATTTATGTAAATATCGACTGTGTCCAGTTATTACATAAACTGCCTCAGTTACCAAAGGGGTTGGTCATGGATATTATGAAGCCGACGTGTGAATGTGCGTTCATACACGTGAAACGGTGCCGTACAAGCGAAACACCGACAGCAATGGGCAAGTTCACCTCGACGTACAATAAACATTCAACTGCTTATGTGAAGACACATCCCACTTTCGTGTTATACCGATTCCTCTGAAAGAGGAATCAACCACATTTTTTCTTCTTTCTTTGGCACAGTCGCAAAGACGGTGTTGCATAATAACTAGCTACCTCGCTCCATCCGGTGTTTGTGTAAATGGACGCAGTCGAAAACGCGGTTGTCAGTTAGGAGCAGGCCAGACTACTTAATTCCAACTAATGCAATAAATACCCTTGCTTTATTTTCAACACGAGTATTTACTGCGCGTCTCCAAACCCTTTCACTGTTTACAAATGCATCTCTCGCAACCCCCACGTGACTTCCGGCTAGGGGCACGTGCTTGTGTCGTTCTGGTACTTCCGTTGGGGGTGAGGACAACAACAACAGAACGCAGGATCGCAGCACTTGGGGACCCAAGCGACCGCAAGTATCCTGGGGGCGCGGACCGGTTTGCGGCTCGTCGGCAACTCACCGGCGAAAGGGTATGCAGTGGTTGATGAATTGATCTTGCCCAAGTCTGACACGTTTTTCTACGTGATCCTATTTCGAATTCTGGCTATATTGAACTATCTTGCGATCAATATATCGAGGTTTGACTGTACCCTGTTGTTCTAAAAGGTGCACTGCTCCAGGCAGGATGAGATTTAAATGGCACAAAAATATAGTAGCTTGAAGTGAAAACAATGATGAAAGATGAAAGGTCGCTACAGCCAACACAGTTCCTGTGCTGAAACATCTGCTCAGGCATCCCTTGTATAACTACCGCTGAACGAAGCACACAGTTGTGCCATAACGGTGTGCACACACACCCAATGCAGTAGAAGCTCATTACAAGAGACACTTGGTTGTAAGAGATGTTTGAAAATGGTTTGGTTGGTTTTCCCACATTTACCATGTTAACAACATAGCATACAAGATACTTGTTTATAGGAGGCACATCTGCTACAAAAGGCAACATTTCTTTAGGTTTTTAAAGTAATTACTGTAGAACATCGTTATAATGAACCCGGATATAACGAAATATTGGATATAACGAAGCAATTGCAATTCCCCTTGAAATTCCCATAGATGAAATTGATATTGGTTATAACGAACTAATGGTTATAACGAAGTAATTACTGCTCCCCCTTCAACTTCATTATAACGAGGTTTCACTGTATTCACTATTTAGAAGAGGCATAAACCAGATGTGTTCACTATGTCAACTTCATGTGCGCCGACGACATTACAGACCATGCAATCCTCACGCAGGTAAACTGTGCATGTGCCTTGAAAGGATGACCAAGAGGAGGAAGAGAACGATGATGACAGCGCAGAGCACAGGGTGTTGACAGTTAAACCTGATGAACATCTAAGGGCACTTCAGAGGCAGTGCGATCAACATGGAGGCTTCCAGGGTGAAGTGCTTTACTTCCAGAAGCTGGGAAGGAAGCTAATACAATCTGCAGTCAATAAAGACCTGACCACATAGTACTGTAAATGTATTCTTTAAGCCACTCTGAGCAATTTTACGTAGATGCATCTGAACTATAGCTGTGCAAATAGCAAAAGTTTGAGTGCTAATCAAATAGAATATTTTCCAGTTAATATTAGTCAATTAATATTAGTTTCAATTAATATTAATGTTGTCCCTAGAAAAAGAACAGTCAAGTCCTAAAGAACACTACAACAACTGTGCATATGCAGGAGCTAACTTCACTTCACTATGATATGCGAGTGTTAACTTCGCCGCAGTACACGAGTGCTAGCTTCGCCGCAGTGCACGAATGTTTTGCGGTGAAGCATGCTACATGCTAAAATTGGCCACTTGTCACCCGACATAGCACGTTTGCCCCTGAATTGTAAATCTTGAATAGTTCGGATAGTAAAATTTCAGTGCAAATTCATTTCACTTCGCCTCTCCTTGGGGCGAAGTGTCCAGGCGAAGTGCATCTCCATGGCCGCTCGAAGAGCTGGACGAACGCATTAAGCAAGAAAAAAGCGAGATACGAAAGAATGTAAGTCGCATTCGTACGGCCTCGGGAACGTGTGCCGATCGCACAGTGGTACAGCGTCGACCACCTCTTGTCATGGAGCTGGCTGCTGCGAGTTCGATCCCCAGTGCAGCAACAGAAATTTTTCTGCATGTTTTTCTTTGTTGTTCCGATGTTTTACTGCATCACTTCCGTTATGGAAGTGACGTAGTGGGGTTGCGGTGGACCCCGGCATAAAACACTTCCGTATTAAAATTCGAATATTTGCACACCCCTAGTTTAAACACTATTTGGTTATGATGCATAGTGAAGTGACGTAACCCCGCTCCTCGGTGTTTTGAGAGTTTTTAGCTACATGAGACCTCGGTTATGAGAGACACGTTTCTCAGCTCCCTTGTGCGTCCTTTACAATGAGTTTTTACTGCATATTGTGCTTAAGTAATGCTGGCATAACTGTAGTTTCCATCCCATAACTCAAAAATATATAGAATGTGCCAACTAAGTTTGCAATAATGTGGAAGGCCACTAAAGTTGTCAAAGCTTTGCACAAAAGATGTCAAAGCAAGAATGGGCACTTCTTGGAAAATGCAGCTTTTAGGAAGCAGCGTGCATGGATCACTAAACTGTACAAGAACCGGTCATGTGCAGAAGAAACAAGCGCCCTTTTATTTGTACAAATTTTACACAGAATAAAAGAGCAGTTCATTTTGGTGTTGAACACATGGTGTCTGGGGCTCAACAAAGCAAAAGCACACTGACCAGCCAAAGAAATGTTTCGACAAAATAGTGTGTCATTCAGCAAATGCATATCAAGTTAACAACACTTGTGACCAATAAGCCTGTTTTTCTTAAGCCTAATATTTCATGTGGTTCGTGATACACTGCTATGGCCCTGTGCACATCTGTGCTTATCTGCCTGGTTCCAACTGCATGGAACAAACGTGACACAACACAACGAAGGAACGAAGCTGGACTAAGTCTGTATCACACATTTTTATAATAGCCTGCGCTGCCATAAATAATGGCTTCAAGTTAGAAAAAAAAACATTTCCAGGGAGACAGCACATTCAAATGTGGTCAAAAATATTTTTTTGACAAAGTGCACTTGTTGTCATCTGGCACCGCAATAAATGTGGTGCTGCCAAATAACTTGGTAACAGGTGGTGCCAACTAGATAATAACAATGTGGAGACATATTTTGCCAAATTGATTTCCTGACAAATACAGGAATTTCCCTCCTTAAGTGTTGCCATCAACTTGGTTTTTACGTGTTTACCTATCGCCGACTGCTATAAATGTGAGATGGTGCAATTCCACCGAAATAAGTTGCCAAATTGCCAGTGGTCTCTTTGCCGAATGTGACAGACTAACCTGGGTAGCACATTGGAGAGGCCAGGGTCCCTGGGTCCTGGGACAAAGATGAACCTGGAGTGCTTGACTAGCAGTGGGAACTCGCTGAGCATGTCGGCCAATGCCTTGAATCCCTCTGTGAGATAAGAACACAGCTGCTGCAGGCTGGCGTTATACAGCAAAACTTGAAGGTGTTGTGAAATGTTTTCAGAATAGAATGCTGTGTACAATGCGTGTGTTTGGAATCGTGGCCCTCCAATATATCATGAACATTGCTTCGTTGCTTTGTGAGGGTTGATTTAGAGCGATAAAAACAGTTTCGGTTTTTCAGCGCTCGTTACCCCCAACTCTGCAACTGACCGTGGCCTTTGAGATTGGCGCACACTCGAAGGCCAAGG
>JABSTT010005596.1:0-16440 GCA_013339685.2 Hyalomma asiaticum | reverse complement strand
CGCTTATACTGATCCGTATGATACGCAGACGTAGTCCCTGGATATATCGCAGATCTTTTCCTGACTTTGCCCTCTAATTTTCTTCGTTGACAGACAACTTCCACTTGTGTTTAACAAAAATAAAAGACAAAAAAAACTTCACAATTCTTGAATTTTCAAGCAGTTGGCGTGCTCTAGCTATGTTCGAAACAAATGTATGCGGGGATTCATTAGGCGCAATTATGCAAACGTACGATAATCTCGTACTCATCTACATGTGCACACAGTTTCATACGAGGCTTGTCTGTCCGGCGCTGCATAATGTGTTGACCGCGTGCGGAGTCTACACTGTCCACGAAGCGAACACGCAACCTACTCCATGACAGGTAGGAGTGATGCCTTATAAACAAACCTGACCTTGGCATCTCTGGGCTCCGTTGCCAGCGCATTGAAGCCGTGAGGCCAGCTGAAGAGGCAGCCGACACGGTGTGACTAATGATGGCCGTCAAGAAAAAAAAAATCGACTGCAGCTTCTTTGTACAGGCGTCTTCCACGCGGACACGGGCAGGTGAGAGCGGATGCGGACGCGAACTTCGACAGCAAGGAGCGATCCTGCCGGGGATCTGAACAAACCGGCGCAGTCCCAAATTGCCGTAATCAGGCGACGGCCGCGGCGGTCGGCTGCGGCATCGCAAATGCACACCCCGCTGCGGCGTTGTTCAGCCCGGCGTTTCTCCCGGTGTACTCGGTCAGGCGCCGTTCCAGAGAATTTTTCGCAGGGGTAGCTCGCGGAATTAAGGCGGAGCGCGGTTGTTGCGAATTCCAGGTCGGCACATTGATCGGTGCGGCTTAATTATGGACCCCTCTCTCTGTTTGCACACGTGTCCCCTCTGTTGCCTCGCGGGTATACAGTTGCTCGTGGAGATAACAACGACGTCATTATGGAAGGGAGACCTCGCAGTGCCGCGTTGCACGAAAGCCGCTTCCTGCTGTTGTGCTCGCTGTGTGCTCGCTGTGTGCGTCGTTAGTAAATGCAGCGTTTCGCGAGTTTCCGCGCTCGCTGGTTTTTAGGGATAGAGCTGAACGAGGAGGAAAGGGGAGGGGGGGCGCATACAGAAACTGAATGTGCGCTGCTCTTGCAGGCACCACTGCAACTGCAGCGATAATTTGCTTGTAGGGTGCGTTTTTGTTCAGACTTAGACTACGTAGACTGATCGATTTACTCTCAAGGTTACCGTGGGCTTTTGTTCAGGTCCGTGCGAGTACATCTGCAGTTTTCTGCCCTCATCGGTACTTTCTTTGAGCTCAAGTGAAGGAAATCCAGGTCACTCCATCACTCGCATCCTCTTGGTGCTTCACTTCGTCCATGGAACATTGATGGTCAACCGCTCACTTGTTACAATAAAAGTGGCAGAACGTACGCTTATTCGCTCATGACGCTTGCACTACAGTTTTCAAAAGTTGATTGAGATCCTGCACCAGACAGCATCAGTAACTAAGACATATTTAATATCGCGGGCGTTCCCAGGCGTACGGGACATTTCTTGTTATTTCCGCCCTCAGAAATAACCACTACAACGCGCAGCATACGGCGTTGAGCTCGGCAGTTTATTAGCCGCGATTTTCAGACAACCACCTTTTCCAGAACGATTACGGCCAGCCTCCGCTCTCTCAACAACAAGCTTTCCTTGTTTCGTGGCTCAATTCCTCATAGAGCAACTCAACCTAATAATTGCACTGTACTTGTGGTCTAATCGCAAGACCCAGTATTCTGCCGTGTTGAATTGTCTTAGGGCCGGTGACATTTGGCAACATGCATGGACCACTGAATGTCTCTTCGCCACCGTATGCAAGACCTGTCTGATTTCGCTGCATTCACTGTAAAATCAACTGCAATGTCAATATGGTCTATTCTGAATGGCATCTTCCTTTTTC
Source organism: Hyalomma asiaticum (assembly GCA_013339685.2). Classification (NCBI taxonomy): domain Eukaryota; kingdom Metazoa; phylum Arthropoda; class Arachnida; order Ixodida; family Ixodidae; genus Hyalomma; species Hyalomma asiaticum. The sequence continues at coordinate 14,526 of JABSTT010005596.1, read as the reverse complement.
TGTCACTAGTTTATTCCTGTTATTCCACAGCGCGTGTTTCGCACCGCGATCTATGGGGAGGCAATCGCCATCTGGATGACGTGCACGCAGGTAACTTACCCGGACCAAAGCCTCCTCTATATTGGTGGCACTGCCCAGGCGCGCCGCTGTTGCTATGACAGAAATGCTGGAAAAGGGAATTGTACTTGAGTTTCCTCGTAACATAATTACGCTTTGTTGTCCATTCAAGTCGCAATACGGGCTGTCATATGTGTAGTTGTAGTTTAGTCGTGTTTCGCCATCTTTCTGGCGGATTTCGCATTGAAATTTCAGTTTGTTCACTTAACCATAAGCACCATAGTGAAAGCCTGCGCGGTCGGTTAGCTTCGGTTCATTGTTCTTTTTTTTTTTTTATGTGCATACGCCGGCGCCTATGCCGCACTGTGAACTATCTCCCGACACGAGCTGCTTTAACCCCTCGCGTTAATACTTCAATGTCCAAAGCACACTCGTGTGGGTGTTACTCGCGTGGTAATGCGATGTGAACTATCAAAACTTCCTTGTCCCAAACCGCCACTGCTCTGTCCAGCTTCAGCAAGCTCGCTGCTGCACGCAACTGCATACACCTTGCAGCAAAGCTGCAGCGACATCTTAAGGTGGCACCCGTCCCTGGAATTCGTCCCACTAAGCAATTCAAGGCGCTACGCGCAGCACTGTGAAATCCACGGGCTACTCCCACCAGAGGGAACCGTGCAGCCTACTTATACTTGCCCTATGTCATATATCGATGGTGCCCCAGGCTCGCTTCGTTGGGTCCTGCCAGGAGTCGACAGTGATGTTCTCACCGCCGCCGTGTAATTGTGGCACCGAAAGCAGCGGCGACCCCGTCGCACACAAACGACGCAGGCGTGGAGAACGCGCCGCTCGCATGAGTAATGACTCTGCAACGTATACCCTGCCCACTGGTCCCTGAGAGGCAAGATTTATCGAAGGTGTGTTTTCCGCGCTCTGGGAGCGTCGCGGTACCGCGCCGCAGTCACCCCAGCGAGTTCCCGATGAGAGCAGCAGCAGCGTTGCCGTGCACAACCAAATTTGATAGGCCTGTTTACCATGCCGGGTACCACAGCGCCAGTTTGATGTTAATTGTCCCGTATCCTGTGGAACACGCAAGAGAACTTTTGAAGCAAGCAATTTCGCAGCTCTGACGTCACTGCTGAGCGTGCTACCCTTATGTTCTGCGAGGTAAATGTAATTGTTTCGAAGTGATTCTTCTGGTACTTAAATGTATGCCAGTTTCAAAGGACGTTGCTGAATATTTGAAAAAGCAACTCTGGGAAAGTGTCCATTGGATGACCACACAACATGTTTCCAGTTTATTTTCATCCGGACTGGTCATTTTTCGGATTTATATTGCAAGGTCATCGATACAAGCTGTCACAGCTTTTGACATAAGAGAAGCATCCTTCTACAAAGCATTTAGGCCAAATCATCGCAGTGAAGACCATTGAACAGAGAAGCTGTTCTTTTGTCGTTAAAGCTGTCGCGAAACGGTTCCAGAAAAATTTTTTTGCGATGTGTGTAGTCGTATGCTTTCCCTCCTATATATAGTGTACATTGTCTTCAGCATCGCCTAGGTTGACGTACATACATCAATGAGAAATCACAGTTTCACCAAAAGAGAGACGCAATGAATGCGATATCAATGCACGATATAACATACGAAAGCGGCTCACATTCTTTCGTATCTCATTTCTTTCCCTCATGCTCGATGCGTTCGTCTGGCTCTTCGCGCGCGCATCGAGACGCAGTTTGCCCAGGAGAGGCGAAGTAAAGCAACGGCCGGGCTGGACAGGCGCGTACCTCTCCAGTCCGGCCGTACCTCTCCAGTCTCCTTGATGGCGGCACCGTTCTACGGCCGTTACAAAGTGCACCGTTCGCCGCCGACGACGCCGTCTCCGTCTACTCTTCGTGTGTGATGGCAACAAGAAAACTGCTGCTTTAACTGACCAAGCACGGGAACGACGTCGACGGGTGATTTTGGCCTCAGTAAAGTTGAGTAAACATGATTTATGGCGTTTACTATCTACTGTGTTCGGTTATTACGTAAACTATTTTAGCTGCCGCAAGGAGATGGTCGTGGTCATGGACTTTATGGAGGCGGTAAGTGAACGTAGGTTCAAGCACATCAAATGGTGTCGTGCCAGCGAAACACTCACAGCAATGGGCAAGTTCATATTACAATAAACTTCAGCTGTTTTGGTCAAGACATATTTCGCTTTCGTGTTATACCGAATTCTCTGATATAGGGATCAGCCACATTAATTTCAAGTCAGTTTGCTATTAGCAGAGCTCCAGCATCAAGTTTGAGGGGAATTCTTACGCCCGAACGTGTTCACTCTCCCTTCGAACGCGGTCTCCAGAAGCTACACAGTAAGGGGGAAGGGAGGGGGAAGAGGACACAAAGCGCGTCGTCATCTTATACATTTTGTCTTCCATTTTTTCTTTCAAGGCATTCCCGCTTCCGCAGTGACGACTTGCTGCCAGGGTCACTGCTGGGACGTGGCGCCTCCCCCCGGCATCAGCGATAGCTGTCGCTTGGAATCAGCCAATGGTAGCTCCCCCAGTTATGTCGTAGTCCGCGCGATTGTGACGTCTTTTGTTAAAAAAAGAGCAGGCGCTTTTCATCTGTATTTTCAAACCAAATTGCAAATTCCCAGCCGCATGTAGTGCGATAACATTTGCCAGCCCCTTTCGCCGGGACCTCCATCACCGACCTGCTGTATTTTCTTGCTATGTTCGAAACGTGTCGCGGGGTCCTATTAAATAAAGCTGGAATTCCGACTACTACCAGTCAATGGCGTATCAGCGGATACTCGTGAGCGGTGAACAGTTCCTTCGTGGTTTTGTTTAAATGCTAACTTTAATTATATATCCTCCTCCGTGGTATCCAACTGCTATATGCCTCCCCATCTGACCATTTTCAATTGCATGTGACGCCATGAATGTAACAACCTGCCAATATTCTGCATCTTAGTGATATCCTCTTGCGGTGACGTGCAATTAACAAAATAAGAAATAGTTTTGAAATTAAAAATGACGAAGGCTGCTTAACAACGCTGCAGCAATGTGAGAAGCACAGGAACGTGTAACTAGCCAGAGATGGCAAAATTATCATTAAGAAGCACTTGAACGACCTTGGAAATTATTTATCGAGAATTCTGAGAATCGTAAATAAATTACATCATCATTTATAGCTCGCCGAAAGCAGCGACATTTCACCACTACTAATCTTTTAAAGTAATACACCTTGAAATTCTTTTTTAATAATCATCCATGCACTAAATGATACACATCTGACTTTAAATTAGCTGCTAAACGCATCCAGTGTTTTTCTTGACGCGTCCCTTAATCTGTCCGCAAGCTTGCTCGCAACTTTGCTCGGCTAGGAACTCGGCGGAATACTTGTGGACTTGGAATCACTCAACCTACCTGAGTTTTCTGCGTATGAAGGCCCGCTCTCTCTTGATGGGACACGGTGATGCGATTGAAAACTCTGTATCCCGTTACTGAGCTGTGGGACACTGAGCAGATTGTGGAGCCATCGTTGACATGTCTTTTTTTATTTTATTGACAAATACTGCAGGCCCTACTCGGGCCTAAGCAGGAGTGGTTACATGAATATACAAAACAATGCTAGCAACAAAGATTACAACTGTTACAGAATACATATTTACAATCAATAAGCAAAAAATGTGTTTCGCAATTCGGCACATAACAGTAAACGTAGCAGTCAGAAAACATGCACATACAACAATTCAACACATCAGGCAAATGTATAAATAAGATTAGGCAACACATAAAACCATGCATCAGATGGAAAAGCGAACGCAATAAGCACCCATATGTATACTTTCATTGCGACACAATATAAAATAATCTTACACGTCAAAGGAAAGGTTATTTAAAAGCTGAACGAACGATTCTGGTGTGTTAGCGTTAACTACTTCCTCTGGTAATTTATTCCATAGAGAAATTGCATGGGGAAAAAGAGAATATTGATGTGTGCTGATATTACTAAACGGTTGCTTAACTGTTTTATCGCGTGTAGTTTCGAGTATCGTGGCTTTCCGAAAACGTTTCTAAAGGCCTCGAGTTCGGATGCTAGGCGGCTTTTTCGAATTTCTGTGAGCCTCTACACGGATTACGTATTCTGTGTTACTCTTCCTTCCTGTTTTTGGGTTAATATTTTATGTCATCAAGGAAGCGCCCATGTATTTTGTCAAAGGTAATTCGGAAAGTGATTAGTAATTTTCGATATTGTGAGCAACTGCATTTATTGTAGGCAAGCCTCGATCTATGGCGACCAAGATGGAGAGCGAGCAGCTGATGATGATCCATGTAGATGGGGGAAAATGTACAAGTGATGATGTGCAGAGATGAAGAAAAAGCGAGTCGTATGTTGAGCTCACACTAATTCCCTCCAGCAGTGGAAGCGGCCGCCTGGCCGCGCCGAGGAATTACGAAACTCGCCGAATGTATGGTTTCAAGCGAGAAACATGCATGATTTCTGTCCCGCGGCAACGGTGGTCAGATGGGGGCGTAAGGGGCGAGACGCGGTAATTCACCGGTGATGTCTGTTCAGTGACTCTGTATGGTCCAATAAAACGACTGGTTAATTTTTCACATAAGCCTGTAGCACGCACGGGAGTCCAGAGAAGCACCTCATCGCCAGGAGAAGTCACAGCACGGTGACCAGAGTCGTAGTGGCACTTCCGTACCTCCTGGGAAATATCGGTGTTAATACGGGCGCGGCGACGGCAGTCCGCAAGCCGAGAGAGGAAATTCTTCAGGGAAAGGAGCTGCTGAGGGTACAGAAGCCGACAGAAATTATACGTCTAGAGCGAAACTTGGTGAGCGACCATAGACGAGGGAGAATGGAGAAAAGCCGGTGGTGCGTTGCGTGGCCGTGTTGTAGGCAAATGTTACGAACGGGAGGATTGCACCCCAATTCGTGCGGTCTGGGGCGGTGTACATTGCGATCATGTCCGAGAGAGTACGGTGGAAACGCTCTGTCAGGCCGTTGGTTTGCGGGTGATAACTAGACGTGGTCTTGTGAATGGTGCCTGAGGCACGCAGGACTTCAGCCAGAACGGACGAGAGAAAAGCTCAACAATATCACTAACTTAAAGCGATTCACTGTTTAAATCAACGCAGCAGACAGTTAATTCTTTGCCGTAATTTTATTACTCTCAAGTGTGTAGCATAAAGTTTGCAGTAGCTCTCCTGCGCACTAGCAGAAGAACTAAGGACACGAAGACGATCCCTATTATTTTACTCCAATGCATGTTCTATAGCGTCTTATTGCTTTATATGTTGCTTGGGACGCTGCTCAGTACGAAATGAGAATCCAACTCTGTAGTTTTTCTGTTCTTTCATTGCGATTGCAGTCGCACGTACATTCTCATCGTCCTGCAAATTGAACTGCTTCACTCGCTCTTTTGTATTTCCTCTTTGATCTCTACCACACCTTAGCTGGGGAAGTCTCCAAGAATTTCGCTTTTTGTCAGCACCCACATTCCTTCCCACGGAATCGAGCTGTTGCTGCCCGCTGCTTCGCTTTTGTCTTACACGCATTCGCACGGCGAAGGCTCGCCCCGCTATCAGCTGCTCCATCCCCGAACGAACCGCGTAGCGTGAGACTGGTTCAGACGTGCGGGGTGCCATCCCGCCATGCCGTATACATCAATAGGCCCCTCGCGACGCTGTGCCTTCGAACGTGTACGCAGGCAGCCTTTTGTTTCACGCCATCTGCGCGGCGACGATTTACGCGTCTCCGGTAGCCACCATTTGTCAACGGTGTTTCCCTTTGTTTGCCACCTTTTCTTTTTTGTTCCGGGATCTTTGTTTCTTTATGTTAATTGTTCTCGTTGCCATTGTCGACCCGCGAGCCCCAGTCGTGGATACGGCGATGTTACTTATCGCGTTTGAATATGGCTACACCTGCCATTTCGCCTCGTCCATACGGTTTAGCGCAGCAGTAATGAGTAGGTATGTATCTGTTGTCCCCGCTGACAGAGGTGCTGATGTAATGGCAACCAGCCACGCGATGGTTCGTACGCGTGCGTTTGTGCCCAGCATATATGTTTTACCCATGTTCTACCTCGTTTTCCGTTCTCCCATACCGTAATTGTTCTTCCTGGGCGTGGAGATGATGTAAACGACCGTACAGAGCGTAAATGTCGCGCGTATTCCGCTAAGGGAACAATAAAGTGTTTCCGTTGGGCGAGGACCGTGCGGCGGCTGCCTAGCGGAGTCACTGTACTCGGCAGCTGCGCGAAGTTGAGGCTTGCGGCAAGGCTACGCTTAATAAGCAAAACGAAGTATAAAGAAACCAAGTAGAAAGGCTACTAACAAAGATAGAAAACATGTCCAGCTTCAAACACTGCCCTATAACGCTTTGTAGAGTACATAAGCAGGCTCCCCCTCGTACCACCGGCATCGCCAAAGGAGGCTTGGGATCGCAAGAGCGGGAGATGCGGCCACGGGCAGCTGAAAGAGCTGAGAATCGAGAATTAACGCGCGAGGACTCCAAATTGAGCCATCTCACGTTGCGGCGCGAAGAAGAGGGTGTCGAGGTCGTCCCCAGAGGTCACACCGTGCGGGAAAGAAAATTTAAAATAATTGCCTCCCAGACTACACCAAGTGCTCATGCTCCTTTCCCCCTCTGTTTTGTTACTTTTTTTTCTATCTGTACCAACACTCGGCTCGCCGTTTGGTGCGCAGCGCTTCTTCTATTTCTCGGTGGGTGGGCGAGCCGTACCGCAAACAACAATGGCCCAGCCACGTTCCGCGGTGTACCGGCGGCCGGTAGAACCACGGACAACGAATGCGTCCAGCAGGAGATCCGGGCCGGCGTTCCGGAGAGCCGAGGAGGGATAACGCAAAGACAAAAGGCGGCCCTACAGCGTCCCTCGCCGCATTCTCCTCCCACGTCTCACGCTTTGGCTGCGCGTAACAAGCGTTCTAAAACGTGACACCGCCCCACCTGCCTAAAAAGATCACGCTCATTTATTAACTACGCCGCCCCCTTTCCCTGGCTCCGTTTCTCGCGAGAAAGCTGCAAAGTACGCGCCGTCGTGCGCACACGCAATACACCTTAACCACACACACACTGCGAGAAAGGTAAGACACAGTGCGCGGGCAGCGCCCCCCTGCGGAGCGCGGCCATACAGCCCGTGGCCTCCCTCGTCCGTCGTTGGTGCACAGCACCGGCCGGCCATCACGAATGCGGTAATGCGTGCATGCAAGCGAGGGCCCCTTCGAAGCATGACTGAAGAGGTGCGAGCCTTCACGGTGCGCGCGCGCGGATTAGGATGTCGCGCGGACCGCACAGAAAAAAGTGCGCCGAATCGATGAAGCGGCGACGTCACGGGCTGCGCGCGCCAATGGAGACGCGATGCGCGCCGGCGGCGGACGCTATGCGGGCCTCGCGTCTGACCTCGTGGGAGGATCGGGAGGCAATTATTATAATGACGACCAAGCGGATCCGCGCCGAGATGATGTGCCTTGTACGCCGCCGATGGCGTTGCGCGAGCAGTGATCATTGCCCCCCCTTTCGGGGTGCACGTACGATAAGCGGACGATCCGGGCAGCGCACCTTGAGGTGGGGGTGTACGTGTACACATTTGGTTCCGGGGCTCCGCTTTCGCGGCTCACTTATCACTTATTAATGTGCGTCGTATCTTATTTTGCGCCCCTGGTGCTGAAGCGGGCGAACGCCGGAGAACGCCGGTGAACGCTGGAAAAGCTTCATTGGATAGTTGCCAGTCTGACGCTTTTATTTTATTTACAGTAGGAAAAACCAGACTGAAAGCCAAATATGCATGCGTCATACTCTACGCCTGAGGTGTCAGGTCCTGATCCGGTATAGTATTTCTACACCCCCCTCCCATGCTGTCCCATTCACCCACCCAAAAACGCACATGCACAAATCCCGAAGAAACTAATTCGGATCCACCCCCTGTCATCAACCACAGCGGAAAGCGTCTATTCTATGAATCTTCTCAAAAGTGTTCTGAGAAAGTCAGCGTTGCCGCAACCTAAAGTGCAGGAACGTTCACGAAATGGGAAGATTGTTACTCACAAGTATGCACACGCGGATAGTGCGAGATATTGCTCAAACAACCAGCTTCACAGCTCCTAAAGAAAGATGTATATAGCGACGGTCGCAGAATATAACCCGGGGTGATCGCTTTTCTAGGGGGCCCACTACACCATCTCAGCTGACCAAAAGCTCAGTCTGTGAGACCACTGTACTTGTACTTATTCAGCGTTCTGCTGAACACAGGTTTACCACATCTATCCTGAAGTGGTCGGTCTTATTTTAAAGTCACTTGCTGCATAGCTATACATCTGCTGTCATAATTTGAACTCGAAATTACGTTCTTATTTATGTAATTAGGCATACGCGAGGAAGTTCACTAACGCCCATATACTGTATATTGATTTTTATTTTGTTTGCTACCATCGTTCTTGTTTGTTCGCTTTTTTTTTCTTTCCCGCTGTAATTCCATGCGTAATTCCCCGCATGGTTAAATAATTAAATAAATACGGCATAACGAGAGACCGGTAAAGGGCAAGTTCATACCCACATATCAGCTGGCTGTGCGCCGATTGGCTCGAACTGTTGCGGAGACGCGGATCGCGTGCGCGAGCACACTGAGCATAGGCGAATATGCTCAGGCGTGCAGTGTACAGCATCCGCAGGGAAGCCAGTGGCGCAGAGCTCGGGAGGCCGAGCCGTGGCGAAATCGCAGGTAACGAAAAAGCGTGACGCGGCGAGCCGGATCGACGTGTGTCGAGCGCGGCGACGCTTGTGCGGCCACGGCCGCGCGCGAACATTCACGCCTGGCTCGCGAGCCGCGCTCCGGGGTTGCGACCTATGACCGCGAATATCCGGGATTGCGGAAAGCCTGCTCGCTGCACTGCGAGCCAGCACGACTATCTTCTCTTTGTTTTTCTTCCTTTTTTTTTCTCCCCTTGGACTAGCCAGCTGCCGCAGGGAAAGTGAAAGGCAAGCAATCGGGGTCTCTCCTGAATGTGCGGCCGCCATAACCACTACACTTTCGATGGAGGCGAAAATGCCAGAGGCATGTGTACTGCGCGTTGTGAGTACACGTTAAAGAACCCCACGTGGTCAAAATATCCCTATACCTCCCCCCGCCACCACCACCACACACACACACGAACGCTGAGCCGTGCTCTAGAGACAGGCTGCAGAAAATAGTATCCTTTCCTTAACAGCAATCAGAGCAATCATCATGTGTGGCCAGATTAATCCCGATCAGTCCCGCATAACGCGGTCCATAAGCAGTATTATTGTTTCAACGTGGACCTAAAATAAAAGAGAATTGCTATAGGTTTCTTCAGCTGTTGCTTAGGAGGCATAAAGGCGAAAGCCAGGACCTGTGGGAGTTGAACACGGTACGGGACCTGAGGGTTCGTACTCTAAACATCTATGAATCCAATGTGATGCGCATGTAATTTCAGTGTCCATCGGCTGTAACGCTCAATTTTCCACCACGTGAGGCTCATACCCGCTTGTATACAATGCGCGCATCAGCCGCATGTGATTGAACGTTATCGTTTACAGCCTCCGCCAGTGTTTTCACGTATAGTCAAATTCGTGTAAGGATGTATTGATGCACCGTAAGTCACGGAATCTAACAATGCGAAATTGCTTTGCATTAGCATGCGACAAGGGGTCGGTGAATCATAAAAGCGAAAGCCTGATCTGTTGTTTGACATCTCAGCGACACGACCATGCGGTGAACCAGCCGACTAAGCCACGTTTTCCAAGTTGATCAAAAAGGTAGCGAGTATCCCGAATCTGTCACAGCATACTGTTAACTTGGTGTCCACATAACTAATGTTTGTCATGGAAACATCACGTCGAACACATAATATCCAAAGGTAACCGTACTCTGGGATACAAAGAGGAAATCATTTTCTCGCTCCATCGTCACTAAAATTACTCTTCTACATCACGTACATTCGTCCTCAACTAAAGTACGCATCATCGATTTGGGATCCGCATCAATCTATATTAATTGACGCAATGAAAGCAGTGCAAAATCGCTCTGTACGTTTTATACGAGCGAACTATCGCCGTAAAGCAACCGTAATGGAAATGAAAGCTATTCTTAACATTCCGCTACTTGCCATTCGCCGGAAGCAAGCTCGCATTTCACTTTTTCATAAAATATACTAAAATAATGCAACTTTCCGATCGCTTTTCGTTCACCCACCACCATTCACATCTCCTCGGAGGGATCATTGTCATAAAGTCAAGGTCTCATTTTGTGACACTGTCACGTGCGCACAGTCATTTCTTCCCAAAACATCAGTCGATTGGAATAATCTACCATAATCTATAGTGAACATATGCGATCCAATCCTTTTCAAACCGGCTCTTGTGAACACGATCTAGAGTTACACCAATGTTTCTCTTGTTATTTGATACCCTGAGTTCATGACTTTGTGTTTTTAGTTATTATTATTACAGATTAATGCCTGATTTACTCAATCGTGTGATAAGTTTTGTACAACCAGTGTTTAAATCGGTGTTATTATTTTATTTATTTTTATTTTTATTATTTATTTGTACATTGATACTGTGTTGACATGATTGATTGCTGTGCGTTTTTTTTTATTCCTTCCTACCTTGTTCCAGGTTACATGTAATCGTGTTCTTGCCCCTCCCCTCTATATTGTACTCCATGTACACCGAGGGTATATCAAATAAAAAAAAAGGCAGATCCCACGTGCAGTGGGAATCAAGGAAATGCGAAGCACGTATCAGGAACGTAAAATGGATTTGCATTGTTTTCTCGCTACACCGAATTTGGTACATATGAAATTAACGAAACGGCCGCAAGAGCATCAAGACTGTGGCATGTAAACAATGCCGGTCATACATGCCTATCATGATTCTGATGTTATGACCTGTAATTTATGTTCTTCACGCAGTCGTGTTGTGCCATAGCAACTTTTGTATACATCCCATTAACGAAACGCGTGGCATGTAAATCATGCCGCTCATGATATGCGTGTCATGATTTTCACATTATGACCTGTCATTTATGATTGTCATGTAGTCTTGTTCTGCCATACCAATTTTCGTATGCATCCCATTAACCAGACGGCAGTATAGCGCCAGGACCGTGACATGTAAACCATGTCGCCCATGACATGCATGTCATGATTTTCATGTTATGACCTGTCATTTATGATAGTCATGCAGTTAGGTTGTGGCATGCCAATTTTCGTATACATCCCGTTAAGGAAACGCATGGCGTGTAAATCATGTCGCTCATGACATGCATATCATGATTTTCATGTTATTACCTGTCATTTATGTTCGTCAGACAGTCATGTTGGGCCATACCAATTTTCGCATACATCCCATTAGCGAAACGGCCATGATAGCACCAAGAACGTGGCATGTAAATAATGCCGTTCATGACATGAATGTCATGATTTTCATGTTATGACCTGTCATTTACGTTCGTCAGGCAGTCATGTTGTGCCATACCAATTTTCGCATACATCCCATTAGCGAAACGGTGAGGAGAGCGCTAAGACCGTGGCATGTAAATCATGTCGCTCATGGCATGAATGTCATGATTTTCATGTTATTACCTGCCATTTATGTGCGTCAGGCAGTCATGCTGGGCCATACCAATTTTCGCATACATCCCATTAGCGAAAAGGCCAGGAGAGCACTAAGACTCTGGCATGTAAATCATGTCGCTCATGGTATGCGTATCATGATTTTCATGTTATGACCTGTCAGTCATGTTCGCCATGTAGTCATGTCGTGGCATACCAATTTTCGTATACATCCCATTAACGAATCGGCCAGGAGAGCACCAAGACCGTCGCATGTAATTCATGTCATTCATGACATGCATCTCATGATTTTCATGTTATGACCTGTCATTTATGTTCGCCATGCAGTCATATTGTGGCATACCAATTTTTGTATACATCCCATTAACGAGACGACCACAAGAGCACCAAGACTGCGACATGTAAATCATGCCGCTCATGACACGCATGCCATGATTTTCATGTTATGACCTGCCATTTATATTCGTCAGGCAGTCATGTTGTACCATGCCAATTTTCGCATACATCCCATTTGCGAAACGGCTAGGAGAGCACTAAGACCGTGGCATGTAAATCAAGCCACTCATGACATGCATATCATGATTTTCATGTTATGACCTGTCATTTATGTTCGTCATCTAGTCATGATGTGGCATACCAATTTTTGTATACATCCCATTAACGAGACGACCAGGAGAGCACCAAGACTGTGACATGTAAATCATGCCGCTCATGACATGCATATCATGGTTTTTATGTTATGACCTGACATTTATGTTCGTCATGTAGGCATGATGTGGCATACCAATTTTAGCATACATCCCATTAGCGAAACGGCCAGGGGAGCCCTAAGACCGTGGCATGTAAATCATGCCGCTCATGACATGCATATCATGATTTTTATGTTATGACCTGTCATTTACGTTCGTCATGTAGTCATGATGTGGCATACCAATTTTCGTAAACATCGGATTAGCGAAACGGCCAGGAGAGCACAAAATCGTAGGCGGCTAGATAGATAGATAGATAGATAGATAGATAGATAGATAGATAGATAGATAGATAGATAGATAGATAGATAGATAGATAGATAGATAGATAGATAGATAGATAGATACGCTTAAACTCGCCGAAGTTCGCTAAGAAATGCTTCGCATTTAGAAAATCCACGCATATCCACGGAGTGAATGGTGATGAGTGGGCGAAGCTCCGGATGTTCATCGGTAAAAACCGTGAATCTTCCGTGAATCTTGCCCAGTACATCATCAAAGACATGACAAATACTATGTGTCGCCATCTAGCGCTCTCATATCACACTAGAGCCCGCAGCTAGCGCCTCGGCGCCATCTATTGATCAATTGACGTACTAGCTAAGTAGCACCGCAGCGCTCGGACAGACAGACAGACAGACAGACAGGCGAACGGACGGACGGACAGACAGACGGAGGGACGGACGGACGGATGGACAGACAGACAGACAGACAGAGTCCCATACTACGCGTTCCCATACATCTGAATGAAGCGAGCACCACAGCGCCTTCACGCCATCTAGTGAGCACTTCACGAACTAGAGGTGGCTACTACAAACGGAGGATGGACAGACCCACGGCATAAGGAGCCTCGCCCCTAAAAGAGAGAGATGGCCAGGGAGAGAAAGGCAGAGTCAGCGTGAGCTGGAGGGTCCGTGAATCGGACGTGAACTGTGTGCTAAGAGCAACAGTTGGTCGAAATTACCGGAGCCGTCTGCTACGACTTTTCTTTCCATTCTTACATTCAATTTCCCCTACCCCCACGGACGCTGAGGAGTGCTGCCGGCACGGTCTACAGAAAATGGTGTCCTTTCTTTAACCGAAATAACAAACCCGATCGCAATAGCGCGCACATGCTCCTTTCGAGCGTGAGTAGACAGCACTGACAGGCAACACAATGCTTTCCAACTTTGCCTAAGTAAGCCTTATTGTGGCATGCAAAAAAAAATTGGGAGACCCTTAAGCCTCGCCTTTAAGAGTTGAACCCAATAGCGAAATCGGGCCCTGGTGTGCACTTCAACCACTCAGTGCATACCAGTGGCGTAGCCAGAAATTTTTTTCGGGGGGGGGCTGGGAATTTTCGACGGGCAGGCGGGAGGGAGAGTGTATGTGTGTGTGTATATATATATATATATATATATATATATATATATATATATATATATATATATATATGCACGTGACGTATTTGCGTGGACCGTCGCCCAATGAGTATAGATTCGGACAGCATGTGCGGCCTACTTCAGCCTTCACGGTTGCCATGTCAACCGAGCACCGAGATAGCAATACTCTCGCACATTCAAAACTTTCACCGACGACAATGTATCGACGAAATCTAGTAGAAAGACTATTTCTCCACGACTGCGAAGATTCGTCACTTGCCCACGCTACTACCTTGATGACCATTTCAAAATGAACTATAATGATCGATGTACACATACGCATGAAAGAATTCGCGATAGAAGGCGCAGCCGGGAACAGCGGGCAGCATACCTGAGGTAGGTAAGCTGAAAATGACGCCATAACAAACACATTTTTTGAAACCCTTTATGAATTTATTGTGGCGTTGTCCTGATAAACTCCGGAAGACTCTTTCCAACTTAACATGCTAGTAGAGATACAGGACAGCATTTTAGTATATATTCGTATTTATGGTTTCCTCATCCAAACTTACCCGTTCGGCGTTCGCTACATTATACAGGCGCTTCCTTCACCAAATTTTCGATACATTTGCAGGAAGAACAGAGATTTGCTTGCGATAGTGATTCTGAGCAGCTCCAGATCTATCTGTCCTGAACATATTAGCACTTCTTTTTTTAAAAGAATTAAGCCTATTGCGTTACAGAAA
>JABSTT010005595.1:0-17170 GCA_013339685.2 Hyalomma asiaticum | reverse complement strand
ATATATATATATAATATGCACGTGACGTATTTGCGTGGACCGTCGCCCAATGAGTATAGATTCGGACAGCATGTGCGGCCTACTTCAGCCTTCACGGTTGCCATGTCAACCGAGCACCGAGATAGCAATACTCTCGCACATTCAAACTTTCACCGACGACACATGTATCGACGAAATCTATAGAAAGACTATTTCTCCACGCTGCGAAGATTCGTCACTTGCCCACGCTACTACCTTGATGACCATTTCAAAATGAACTATAATGATCGATGTACACATACGCATGAAAGAATTCGCGATAGAAGGCGCAGCCGGAACAGCGGGCAGCATACCTGAGGTAGGTAAGCTGAAAATGACGCCATAAAAAACACATTTTTTGAAACCCTTTATGAATTTATTGTGGCGTTGTCCTGATAAACTCCGGAAGACTCTTTCCAACTTAACATGCTAGTAGAGATACAGGACAGCATTTTAGTATATATTTCGTATTTATGGTTTCCTCATCCAAACTTACCCGTTCGGCGTTCGCTACATTATACAGGCGCTTCCTTCACCAAATTTTCGATACATTTGCAGGAAGAACAGAGATTTGCTTGCGATAGTGATTCTGAGCAGCTCCAGATCTATCTGTCCTGAACATATTACCACTTCTTTTTTTAAAAGAATTAAGCCTATTGCGTTACAGAAAAATGCCGTCCTCATCGCAGTGCACTTGAAACTTCTTGCTTGACATAAATGAAACTTAATAAGAACATCTGAAAAGAGCACAAAACAACACAAGGACGAAGAAGAAACAACGGTACGAGCGCCGTCCCTTCGTTTCTTCTTCGTCCTTGTGTTGTTGCACTGTTTTCAAGATGAATGCCACCAACTTACCCAAATCTCTCTTCTTCTAAACTTCAATAAGAACTTGTTGCTGAGCGAGCCAGTGAACATTTGGCATCTTCATTCTAGCACTATGAAAACAAAAACAATTCTCTCATGAGTTGTTTTTTTAATGCTAAAATGAATATGTCATCAATCACGAAACTTGCCGAGTTATTATATCACTGTAAAAAAAAGGCTGCCATATCACAGGATATAACCCGTTAACTATTGATGCCAGGAACTTTTCGTAACGGCACTATTTCTTGGTGGAGCCATAGTTAGCTACATTACCATGCTGTGGAATTACATTACCATGCTGTGGAATAAGAGACCAGTTTTGAAAGCATAGTGCTCTTAACACTACCGGTCCTGTACCACCGGATAATGTAATTGAAGCCATAGCACCTATCACGTCACAAATACTGTACCATATGCAGGCAAACTGTTTTGTACCTTTTATGTACTGAGAATGCGGTCGCAGTTACACCCTGCATGTAATGGCTGCGGTCACAGGTAAATTGTGACCACAACTGTCATGTGCAGGACGCCACCACAACCGCAATATCAGTACATAACAAATTAAAAGCTTTTCGCTGTGTTACAGTCACGTACAGGACGTAACCTGCAACCCATGGTGCCTGCAATGCCTTTGTATGGTTGCTGTCTGTATAGCAGCTTTGATGAATAATGAATGTATCAGGAAGTAGTGCAACACATGGCGATAGGGGGAAAAGAATCACATATGCAAGCAACTAACACAGATGGTCTTGTGCTATTTCAGTGTGCCATGTAGCATTCCTTTGTATCTGTAGGCCTACCATGCACTTGTACAAGCTCATAGCTCAGCAGTCTCGGTAAGGTGAAATTAAAACAAAAATCACACAAAAGTCAGCTGAGAGCTGTCCTGTATTTCAAGACTACAAAGTGACTGTACATTTGTCAGAAGAACAAACCACTAGCAGAGTCCCGTTTTTTGGTCAGTGCAGCCATGAGCCTTCGACTACCTGAAAGTGAAAAGCAGGAAAACAGACCATTAGCTCAAGCCAACGAAAAACAACAACCCCTTTAGTCATAAGTCATAACTGGCTGTCAAAAAACTTGTCTGATTCTTCTGCATTTCTTTTTAAGGTGCTGCAAACTAGCTATAAATTAACAAAGATAAAAGGATGATCATGTGTGCACCTTCCTTCAAGTGATAATAATTATCTAATATTTACTGCTATACTTACTGCTTTACTGGAAATACAACAACGCTGGGTTTGCTTAGAGAGAAAAAAAACACAGCTTGCAGAGGATGCACTTCCTTAATATGGCCATATGTAGCAACACAGTGCATTTTAAACGTGACTGCGACCACACTATATGCACAAAACACAATAATTGTTCATCTTCATATATATGACAGCACAAAAACGAAAAGACACATACCAGGAAGACATGGGACAAAGTGCTGACTTCAACTAACTGTTGATTTTGGTTCAGCTTGCATATTTATGGACACCCCTTCAATAACATAAAGATAAACAAGCAGACCCCGCTGATATCACAAGTGTCACAGCATCATTAACACGAGATCAAGCGTTCACTCCTTAGCTAGTGGTAGATAATCATGCCCCTTGTTGTTAGCAAAATACAAGGAGCGCTAACGCACGTAAAGCCCACCCGGTCAATCTCCCGAGCTTCTGAGTCCACATGCCGTTCTATTCCGGCATCTGTGAACCGCAGAGGTTCGCCCGTAGAGCAGATTACAGCCACAGTCTTGGCAGTGCAACGCCAAGGGACCTGCCATCAGTCTTGTCACTTTATAGTGGTGCTCCTTGAGTCTTTCATTTAAGTGCCTGTCAGTCTGGCCTATGTACCTTCTCCCGCAGGATAGTGGAATGAAGTACACGATGTCATCCGTGTCATCAGTGTTTCCTGCCTTGCATGTCCTAGCTAAATTTTGAGGCACGGAAACGACAACATGAACACCCTCAGGGTTACCCACCTTTTTTACATTGTGGTTACCCACCTTTTTTACATTTTTTACATTTACAAATTGGCGTCCGCGACAGGACCATACACAAAGAAATGTCCATCACAAGTCCAAAATTCAAAGACAAAAAAGCCTCCGGTTGACGCACCATGCCTGTGATGATTTGAGCAGGTTCTTGAACAGATTTGTTGGACGACTCTCTCAGGTAAAACCTCCGAGAGTCTAATCGAGGACAAAGCCGTTCATCTCACTAGATACCGAAACACAAAGCTTTCAATGTGAACAAAGTAAATGGAAATTTTAAGAAAAGGAAAAAGAGAGAAAGAAAGTTATACACAATGGAAAATTCAAGAAATATTCTAGAAGCAGCATGCAAGCGCGGGAAGTTCGAACGCGAATTGTTCAGTGGCGAGGGGCGGAGCGACAAAGAAGATTCTCGTGGTCTCACCAAATCTCGTTGCGCTTGCGTGAAGACCAGACGACTGGAGCGTATGAGGCTAGCGAAGATGATGACGCCGGGTTCTGGTCGCGACGGGTGACGACGGGTGAGCCGCTGAGAGGCTCGTTCGGATGTTAGAGGCCTCCTGGCTGGCCTCGTGTCACGGAGCTCGGGCCCGCAGCCCGACCGCTCCGGAGCTGCCCGACGGAATAGGCATTTGTAGGTTGCCGGCCGAAATCCGTGCCCCACGGGAGCTTCCAAGACGCCAACACGAGTTCCGAGGGCAGGAAGAGATGAACAGGACGTCCCGGACGGGTGAAGGCCTAGTGGCTCGGATCTGGAATCAGACTGCCGCCTTCAGCGCCCGGCCCGGTGGATGACCTGCTCGCTTCGCCTTCTCGAACCGCTCTCCCTGAATCCGATCCCGCCGGGTCTTCTTCTTCGTTGTTCTCATTGGCCACCACTAGGCATCCGTGTTCCTCAGCCATTGGGCGCTGGGAACCCCGTGGCTCTTCTTGATTGGGTCCTCTTTTCTCTTATTTTGTAGGACCACGCCTTTCGTCCTTCGTCTTCGTCTTCCTCGGTCACTCGCGTTTTGATCGCGCACTTTTTAACCCGCGCACTTCACTGCACTGCACATCACAGTCCTGCGTACTGCAGAGGTCTTGTAGAGCAGCCTCAGTACCCAAGCACAACACCTAACAAAAGCTGGATACCCTATGCCCATGCTGTCAGCAGTGGCTGAAAGCCTGCTGCTGAGATTTAAGAACCCATTGAAGTTCAAGAAAAAATCCATAGTGAAAGAGATAAGGGATGTGACCGTCATCCCACACTGCCACATGATTTCCCACAATGTAAAAAAGGTGGGTAACCGTGAGGGTGTTCATGTTGTCGTTTCCGTGCCTCAAAATTTAGCTAGGACATGCAAGGCAGGAAACACTGATGACACGGATGACATCGTGTACTTCATTCCACTATCCTGCGGGAGAAGGTACACAGGCCAGACCGGCAAGTACTTAAATGAAAGGCTCAAGGAGCACCACTATAAAGTGACTCCTGCTGTAATCCACTCTACAGGCAAACCTCTGTAGTGCGTAGAGGCCGGAATAAAATGGCATGTGAAATCACTGAAGCTGGGGAGATTGACCGGGCGGGCTCATTGTGTGTTAGCGCTCCTTCTGTTTTGCTAACAAAGAAGGAACATGATTATCTATCAAGAGATAAGGAGCGAATGCTTGGTCTCGGGTGAATGATGCGGTGGCTCTTGTGATATCAGTGGGAATTCTGTTTGTTTGTTCTAAGGTTTTTTTGGTTTCATCTTGATGTTATTGAAGGGCTTGTCCCATAAATATGCAAGATGAATAAAAATAAATGGTTAGTTGAAGTCAGCATTTGTCCTGTGTCTTCCTGCTCCGTGATATTTGTTTGTGTGCTGCTATACTTATGAAGATATGCATCACCAACTAGCCTGCCAGCAATCCTTATTGTTCACAATAATTGGTCAGAAAATCAAGCTTGCACCTTTTCCTCATGGTGCTGCTATATAGAAGTGGCATACAGAATCGTGTACACCATTCCATAAAACAATCTTGTGTTTTCCTTGTGCAACACTAATGGACTCCACACATTAATTAACTCACTGCCATTTACGGATTCAACTTTTAAAATACACTGCCTAGCACTATACGCTTCATTCAGAGCATATTTAATCGTTTTTTGTGGTCAGTCTGTAAAATGTTAAGGCACAAGTCAAGGCAACACCGCGTACAGTTTGTTACCTTGGCCATTATTACCTTAAGGGAATAGCATAAAAACATGAGAACTGCTAGCTTTTAGCACATGTTAAAGGAAGTATGCCATCTGCGCATTTTAGTAGTACCGCAGTAAAAACAAGGAAGTTAGAGGAGCTAAATTTTATGCGGAAATATGTAGCTGTATTGCTCGATAACTGTGGATTGCCTACTGTTGATTATTTGAGTATTCTTACTTTCTTTAATATCACTGACAAAGGATTGGCATGCAGGCTTCCTTTGATGCTGAAATTTTTTTCCTATAGTGGCCTTGAAATTGGCTCTATTGCACCAGTATAGGGTAGTATCTGGAAAATAGCTCTAGTTCTTGCTTGTCTGAACAAAGGATCTTAAAAGCAAAAGGGTATGCGCATGCTGCAGATATAGTCAGCTTGCAGAAGGTCCTACGATGCTTTGCTTCTTCAACATCTGTTTGTTACCCTTCGAGGCCACTGGTTTTACGTCTGATGCATGCGCTGCCCACCTCCATTTGTTTTTCTTTGCAATAGAATACAGCTGAACCCCTTTATATTATACATGCACCAGGAAGCAGTTTTCGTGCTTTACAAGATGCCTCATAGGAAGGGGTACCATGTTTCCATTTCCTGATCCACCCTTATATTGATATGGGCATACTTCAACTAAACTGACAAAAAAAAGGGAGGGGGGTAAACCACAAAACATGTTTTCAAGAGTAATTTTTCTTTTAAGCAAGAAAAGAAGCAAGAAAAGCTTATAGCCTATAAGTCACTGGTCAGGCCTCTTCTTGAATATGCGTCAGTTGCTTGGTCACCACATCTTGCAAATGCCAAAGATAAGCTTGAGTCCGTCCAGCGAAAAGCAATCAGGTTCATTTTTAATCGCTACGACCGTACCTTCTCCCCTTCAGAGCACTACCACGTTTTATCGCTGGATCATTTAGAACACCGACGTATGTTCGATGGGCTTATCATGTTACATAACATCGTGCACGAATCTGTCAGCATAGCTACACCCATTTCTTTCACCGGTTATACTACCCAAGTTTCCCATTGAACATTGTGCCATTCAGATGTTATCTTGATTGTTATACTCTTTTTCTTCCGTGCACAGTTGAGACTTGGAATAACCTTGACATTTCTTTGAGACGGCTACCACACGCACAGTTTGTAACACAAGTGTCCAAATATGTATTTTGGTGTTTTCTTTTTTTGTTGTTGTTGTTGTTCTTGTGCATTTCTTGTAACCACTCCTGCAATGTCTCAAACATGAGACAGCAGTATCTGTAAACAAATAAAAATAAATAAATTTTAACTTACCAACGACATGGCTGAGGAAAACGACCTCTCATTTCGCCTTCACCGCAACACATCAGCGCGGGATCCACGTAGGCATCTTTATGCCGTCATCGAAAGTACCCTGCTGTGGCTACTCCAAGTCATAACACTTTTGGTCATAGATTTGAGTTGTCTAGCTTGTAATAACGCCGAGCTAAAATTGGAGTGATTTATTGTTTTGGCGCTATTGGCGTTTTAGCATGTCATTGATTGATGCTAGATTACTAAAATCTGTGATGAAATGTCGTATTACGTGGAGTAACAATAGCAAAGTACTTCGGATGAGAGGGTGCCTACATGGATCCCGCACTGATCGTGTCGTGTGATGAAGGCAAAACAAAGAGAAACTTTCCATAGCCATGTAGTTAAGAAGTTCAAAATTCTTTTTCTCTGTTCAAACAAAATTATTCTTTAAAAACCGTTTGTGTAAATTAACCACAAAGACTACTACAAAACAAGTTAAAGGCCTTATTTTTACTTCAGCCACTACATTGCCAAAATTATGGCTCAATGTAGGTCAAAATGTTATTTTAGCCAATTTTCTCACCATCTATCCACAAGATATCAGCATTACAAGCTACCGCAGTATTTTTATAGCTTAGTATGGGATGTAGGGAAGTCAAAGCTGTCATTATATTTATCATAATTGAGCAGCTCCTTTTATTAAAAAGTGCTAAACATGCTACACTTTGTAATGTTTCCTCATAGCCAAAATGTAAATTGAAAAAAATATGGTCAGACTTAGTAGTAAAAAAATCGACACCTTAAGAATGAACAAATGATTATACCAAATCAATGGCTCAAAGGAATAATTTTGTATAAACTGATTTGCACACATAGTTTTCCATTTCAGAGAGAAGTACGAGGCACCTTCACGCGACGAGAGATATTTTTTTTAAAGAAATTATGCTCCACATGCAGTACTGTCCATGTGGAAATGTAACACAATTTTTCAGCAAGATTGGAGAGAGGTGAAAAACAACCTGTTACACTTGATATGTAATGACCCATGTATATAATGCAGTTGAAGGTGACGAATTTCATGTGGAGTGATGAAATCCACAAGTTCACAGGAACAATATGCAATCAGGTCGCACATGATTACACAAATTCGACATCACTGGGATAGGCCTATTTCCTGTATAAGAGCTAGAACAGGCTAAGGATTATCACTACAGCATACAAGTAGATACTTCCTAGTGTTCAATCCATCCTAACATCCTATGTTATGTGAAGTTTAGAATGAAGCTGCTTTGTTATTCAAAAAGTTCATTTTATGCAAATGGCCAAAATTCAAGAGGTACTTAACTGTAAAGATATTCAAGTGCTATCATCACATATGTGGAATATTCGACGTTCTAGCAACAGAAAACAGCAACCAGCCTCAAGTCAATGTTTGGTGTAAGCCGCTTTCCACAGAGAGGAGGCGAATAATTCTAAAATGGAAATCTGAATGAAAGTATACGTACACTGAGAAAACACACAATTTCATGTTTACACATGCTGAGTAGTTTATGTGCTCTTTACGAAGTAGCTAAAAAAAATTTTGGTAAGATATGACTGCACCATAGTAAGGGCAGGTCGGCAAATGTACTTATCTGGGAGCGTATGCAAGTACAGTCGTTGACCGCCTTTCCAGATCTGGCAGGGACCGAAAAATCGTGCAATAATGTAACAGTACGAAAATTCCGTGCACCCAAAAAAACAAACATACAAATTATGTCCCTCTCCTGGTTGCCAATTGCAAGAAGAATATATCAACAATGAGGAGGTAAGCCCAACGTGCATTTACAAACCTTAAAATCATCATTGCCACCCATTCAGCTGTCCATGGCGTTCCTCTTTAGGCGTCAACCATCCTCTAAACTGCAAGTTTCTCGACTACCTTGTCAGTTTTCCATATCTCCACAATCACCTGCAATACAAGAGGCACACATGCAGTTGCTTCGTCTGAGTATTCATTTGAACCCACCAGATGAGAAGAGAGACATACAATTAAGACAGCCCTAAAATAGTCTACTGAGTTTGGAACTTGAAGTAATCCTGCAAGGCAGATTGGACTAAAAATAAGACGTCTAGCCAAATCATAGCAAGTTGCTACAAAAGAAGGTCCATACTGATTGCTCGAATGTGAAACTTCGCATTTGAGCAAAATATTGTCACGATGTGGGTCTCAATCCCATGCAGCTTTTAAGCCTACGCACAGCCAATGTTACATTATATCATTATTGACTGCACAGGTGTATCCAGAGAGGGGTTGGAGGGTACCCCCCCCTCCCCATGGCGCCCTGAAACTTTTTAAGTTTGTTATGCATATATATGCATGCACATATGAACACACATAGGCACATACAGAAAGGTGGCTCAGACCCCCCCCCCCCCCCCACCACCACCACCACCAGAAATAAAATTCTGACTATATCCCTGATTGAATGCATCTTTTATTACTTGTCATGACACCTGCTGGTGCTTTCTGGCTGCCTTTTGCTCTTGCATCACGAAGCACTGCCTACATTATCTTGCAGTGGTGTCTCATCTACCACAGAGAGGGGTCTCCTAGCGTCACTGTAAATTTTAACCAACCTTATAACCACCCAATGTGATAAGACTGATATCGACGAGTACTTTTTGCAGTCTGCTTCCGGTGGAACACGTAATAGTAATACATACTCATTCATGTAGTGCATGTCTACACAGTCCGACCAAAATTAAACACACTTGACTCTAACCGCACTCCACTTCTAAGGCGCCTGCTAAAGAATCAGTCGACTGGCATTTGTAACTACGATCAAGATGTCCAATGCGGGGCACCTTGCACGGTGCTACGAATGGTATTATCGTATTCAGCTTTGAAAACAACCCATTATTTCTCAAGGAAGGTATTCGCGCTTACACAACACTTATGCAAGCGCGACGACAAGGGGAGCGCGAATCGATACTTGGTACACGAATTACATACAGTGCGCATGGCTATACGTTTCAAGTGAGCAATAAAAGAGCAGTTTAACAACAACATAGCACCTAGTAACAACAAAGTAGCGCAGTATCTCGCAATTACGCACTGCACTTGGTAAATGAGCGACAAACGAAGGGTTATGGGCACGCCGTCAGCACCAATATAAATTCATGCAACACGCTGTGCACGATGCGAATCACCACCGCAGCAGTCAATGAATTGCGCACATATGCTCAGTATGCGTCTATACGAAGCGACCACTGACAGTCCGGCGAACTGCGCAGTTCGCCGGACTGTCAGTGGTCCGCACGGGCATGCGTTAGGTCGGTGACTCGCATGTAGACACATATACAACTGAACTGCGCAGTTCGCCGGACTGTCAGTGGTCCGCACGGGCATGCGTTAGGTCGGTGACTCGCATGTAGACACACATACAACTGAAGCAGAATTCAGGATCATTCGAACTTACCGTGCAGTCCAGTGACAAGTTCCGTCTCGTCCGCTGCGCTGCATGGCTGGATTTGGAATCAAAAAGTCGCGGGAAGTGAAGAAACAACACAACAAGCCGTCATTACCGAGGAGCCGGCAGAGTTGTGCACAGTGTTCTCGAGCGCGGCCGCGGCGGCGCCGCGCGCAGCCGCGCAAGTAGTTCCGAGATAAAAAGCAGTGCGTTTATAATTTGAATGCTGCAGGGTTAAAAGGGAGTGGTACGGCTCTTTTATTAATATCACAAAATAACTCCACACACTAAGGATGGCACATAGTAAATGCAACTGAGTTTTGCACCAAAAACCCCGATTCCGTAGCGAAATGAGCTCGCAACCGTTCAGCCTCCTTACGTCACGGGACTGACTCCCTTGCTCCAAGGGAGTCATTTATTGCGCCTGTGAGCGCCGACCACAGTATTTGACTACCCTGAGGAAAAAAGGCGGTCATCGGCTGTCACAAAGAGAGTCAGGCAGTCGTGACTCCCTTTTGACTTTTTTTTAAGTATGTGGGGGTCCGCGAGGCGTATCCTTGACTCGTCCTTCTGTTTTGTAAGCTTCCAGAATCCTATTCACCGCTTTAACAGACCTTCCCGTCATCTCTGCTATGCTTTTTTGAGTGTAGTTCCCAATACCCAATTCAATAATCTTCAGCCGCTCTTTTTCTGGTATGCAGGCCATGGCGAACCAAGCAAAGGACACAGGCCTGCACCATTAAGACAAAGAAATTGGAATGAGGTGAAACAGTCGAGCCCCAGCTTATATATGTTGGCTTTTCAAGGTCGTTTCTCGTCAAATCAACGCCACGCCCCCGCCGTCAACGAATGAGGCATGCTTCGATTGAACACATCGCTAACACTTTACATCGACTGCCGTCCAGAATGCGTGGCGTTCAAAGCATCACTCGTGCATTTCAGCGCCGGCGAGCGAGTCCCGTCTGGTGTAATGAAATGTCATCGAGAAGGGCCACGTTCAGGCTGTTGTCTTAACCTAAAGCATTTCTGAATTCGTTCGCATTTGTTTTATTACGTTAAATCCGCATAGCGACGCGGCAGTCACTCTTGATTTCTTTGTTTCTTTAGCGTCAAATGAAGACCACGCACGATGCGCACTCATTATAATGTCTTCCTCGTCGCATACTACGGTACGGCCCAAACACGGTGAAGAAATATACGTGAACGCACTCAGTACCATGGCATTTCGAAAGAGCAGACAGAAGGTTTGCTGCCAACTTCTCTTTCTAGAACAACGCTATCGCCAGCGCAGGCTGAGAGGTTGGCGTTGCGCAACCTTTAGTACAGACTATCGGCCCAGTTTCAGCAGTAACAATGAAATGTGTGCACTGCCCGACAATGTGGCTAGCACGCGCCGCCGTAGCAGACGACGCGATTCAACAGTGCGGCCCTGAAGCGTCTGCGCACGCGCCAGTTGCTGCCGCCGCGTGACTCCAGCGCTGGCCGCATCGCGATGCTACTCGCTCCGAAATTTTCCCCAAGTGTGAAACAGGCTGTACATATAATCCAGGAAGTGTTAGCAGCGCCATTCTTAACTATGGTGGAGAGCGCGGAACACACGTTTTTGCCAGAAGGCGTCTCGTAGAACGTGATCTTGAGACAAGATGGCTACTGCCCAATGAACGCCCGAATGCTGCCTAAAGGCCGCAAGTCTGCCGCAACGAGGCCCAAGCTGTGAAATAACGAAAGGGCAAGGGCTCATTTGCTTGTTAGAGACAACTTCATGAACAAAACAAACAGTGAAGCCTAGTAAACAACAGGGGAAGTTAGTGAACTTTTATTCTAGTATTGTAATTGTGGAGTAAGTGCACTCTAAGAAAAATAAGAGTCAAAAGAGAGTCAGCGCACGCTGACTCTCTTGACCTGTCGCAGAAACCCACCAAGGAGGGTCAAACTTTTCTGAGAAGGTCAGTTGACTCCGCACGGCTCGCGACTCTTGTAAGAAGAGTCATCGAGAGAGTAAACTGACACCTGCAAGAAATACTAAAAATAACCGCGCACGCGTGTGTGTGTGTGTGTGTGTGTGTGTGGACTCTTCCTATACCTGCACGTGGGAATGCTCTGCGAAATAAATTGCTGGGTTAGCTGCCACTTCAATGAACGCGATGCGCTTGCAGCGGTTAACTTCCTGCACATGTTTCATTACTGAATGTGTACACAAATTCAGAATGAAATAATATTAGCAACGGAACGAAGTATTACGCGTAGCGAATATAGGTGCTCGAGAACAAGCAGAAACTGTTAAACTCGGCATTTGGATGTTCGCATAGAACTATTATGGTGTCACGAGTGTGTGGGAGGATTTCGGGAGCGCTTGCTCCGATGGATTGAAAGAGAGTGACGAAGGCGTAAGGCGTTCAAAAGAAACCAAAGACGTTACTTTATAAAACGAACATCAAGACATGAAAAGGCCGAAAAAACATCAACCCGCACACAAAAATGAAAACTAAAAAAGAAGCTAAGTGAACAACCTAAACAGCCCAACTACAAATCCTCCGCGTTGGGCGCAGTTCCAACGGGAGTCACTCAACCATGGGCCTCGCGTTTAAGTCCGCGGTCGCCGCTCAAACTGTAGTGGACGCTCTTACATTGCATTCGGCGCGGTGCGGTTCAGAGTCGGTGCTCTCTCGGTGTGTCGTGTCCTCGTAGCCGTCGTCGACAGATGCTGCTAGTGGTAGCCACCGCTCACGCCAAGTCCGTCCATGTTCGCCGCCTTGCTTCTTGGGTGACGTGGCCAATCACCGGCCCCCTGTTAGGCCTAGAGTCGACCTCTCCATATAAGTGATGCCCGTCCATCAAAAAGACCTGGCCCTCTGCTGTGATTCTTCTGCTGGTCGTCCCGTACTGCCGGCGAAGGTGGAGCGCTGCGGGTACCCCGGGAACTGCACAGTTCGGCAGCTGCCACTCCGAAGTCCTCGCTCGATCGTATGCCAGATCGACGGTCCCCCGGTGCCCGGCGCCCTCGTCTCCTTGTCAGTAGTCCGTAGGTGGCAAGACACCCTTCGTCGACCCTTGCCACGCAGAGAATGCCAGGTCAACCTTCCTCCATCACCGATCGCTGCTCGGGTCGCGTGCCGCCAGTCCGCTCTCAACCAATTGTGGGCATCGACGTGTCCACGGCGCGTGCCTTCCCGCGCCACTTCACCGATCTCCGTTTCGCCTAATGGCCTGTGTTTGTGGGCCCTTTTTACTCATGACATGAATATAGCTGCTCGAGAACAAGCAGAAACTGTTAAACTCGGCATTTGGATGTTCGCATAGAACTATTATGTCGATATTCGACGATAATAAATACACGACAAAAGTGTTGCCTCAAATAACCACCCTTATTTGGTTACGTTCCTTAAAGCGCAGACTGTCTGGACTCTATATAAATAAGTAGTGGGGTCCCCCCCGCCCCCCTTCTTGTAAACAAACTCCGGGCGGTAAAGAGGTGTGGGGGGAAGGAGATGCGAGGAGGAACTTCCACAATGCCCCCACCTCTGCTCGATGCAGCAGCGCTGGCTCAGCAGACAAACTGGGAGAATGAGCATCTTCCTCATCTACCTCCGCGCATTAAAAACACGTCGCCGAAACTTCCACGGCCCCCCTCCCCGCCCCTTTAAGGCTCAAGAATGCGTCCCTTTCTTACCACAAAGTAAGTCTGCTGCTCTTCGGTCATCAGCTGTAGCGATGAGGCACTTGTAGAAATATAAAAGCATAGCCTTAGAGATCCGTACCAAGGACAGAGATAACCGTCGCTTGCGACGGGAGCTTGGAAATTATGTAGATATAACCTCTCTCATTTGACGAAAAATAAGCATACATTTCCAAGTCTAGGCATAAAGAACCAGTAAGCGTTACAAGCACGGCTTGCACCTCCTACGAAGGTCAAAATTACACTTTTTAAAAATACCGTATGATAACACAACACTACTGCCCTTATGAAGTTTTCTCACTGAAAGCGAGCCGTTGCAACAGGTCTTGTTCTACTGGCGGGCTGCGGCGCGTGTGATGCATTTCGTCCGCGTACAGTTTTTCGAGCGTGTTTACTAATATTACATGCGTTATTGTGCGTTTATGATCGTTGACGGTTATCGAGTGGACAAATTTAACACGTTAGGGCGTTGTACAGCACGCGGTAGGCGGCGGATGGAGCGTCGTAGGGTCGTAGTCGCCTCTTGCCAGCGACAGCCACAACGGACGCGGAACCTTGTGCATGCCCGCAAGGAAGCTGTTTTGCCAAGTTTGTCGATTATGCAAGTACGTGGTCGAATAGCCAGTGCACCTTCTCAGAAAGTCTCTTTCCAGTGAGGTGACAAACTGCGACTGCGGTTCTGGAGAAGAAAGTTCAGCCGTTTGACGAGACTGTCGACTGGAAAGCCTTCAGGACTTGGCGAGTGCAATGAAGTCACTGAATTGCGTAACTTGGTTGCTTCATTGCGGACTTACTGTTGGCGCGCAGGAACCGCATAAAATAGCCCGGGCGGTGTGTTCACAAAGCAAGGATGACTGACCAGAGGAACGGCAGGTATGTTTGGTGCCAGAATCTGCGGTTCTGTCAAGCGACCCCCCCTGCTGTACTTGTGTGTGCGTGCGTGCGCGCGCGCGCGCGCGCGTGTGTGTGTGTGTGTGTGTGTGTGTGTGTATGTGTGTGTGTGTGTGTGTGACACGCTGGTTGTCCTGTAGCCCTTACACGGGGTTGATGGAAGAGAAGTAGCGTTTCAGCAACGTCGGTAATAACGCCCTCAGTGCAGGAGGCGGGGCCGCCGATAAAACAACATATATCGCTGCCACATGCACAGACGGCTCCGTTTAGTACTGTGTGTGTCCCGGTGGCTGCGTTACAGAACAGTGTGTGCTCGTTTTCGTCAGTACTCAACATAATTGGTTATCATGAGGGTAATAATGTGGCTGAGCACACTCGTGGCTTGAAGGCAATATATATGAGTCATTTACGTTATATGTTTGTGCCACTTAATGTACACTGCAGCAACTGCAATCCTGATTTGAAGCGAGGGAGATGGTTTTCGGTTATCATAGGTCGATGAATGTGTCAGTTCGATGCAGCTGTCGTGAACGAAGTATCATTTGCATTTCAAGATAACATTGTTATTATGCACTGTTGACTTGAGCTGTCATAAGTGGGGAGCTGGACATCGGAAGTTATATGATTCACTCGGATCATAAGGTATTCTACATGGCACTGATGTTTAAAATCTGTGTCTAGGCGCAACAGGTACCTGACACACAGGCATTGGAATGAAAGTATTTGACTAAGATTTCACTCCACATAGATTCCACAGCATTGGCTGTGGAATCTGTATAATATTTCTGTGCATTTCATGGTTTCAGTATCAGTGTCTCAAATGTTTAGGCGCTACATGCAAGCAAGTTATTGAGGTTGCGAGCTGACTCATTTTGCAAATCTGGCCTGCCTAAATTTTGCATTTCACTCTTTTAGAGATACCAGTGGAGTTGGTACCATCATTCATCTCCTATTCCTATTGATTCGGCAAAAGGTTGACATGTCTGCACCACTAATAAGAGCCATTACACTGAAACAATCTCTCTCTCTCTCTCGCTCTCTCTCTGTCTATTTTTGATGGGGGCTTCAATGTGCATAGTAAACATTTCTTGTGGTGAGAAAAAGCATTCAGATGTGGCCTTTCAGGATTTTCTGATTTATCATAATAGTTTCTGTAGGTTAAATAAGCAGTGCACTCTATTAAAACATTCACAAAATAGATTCAGTATAAACTTCATGGCCAGGCAGCCCACTGGAAAGGCATTTCATGGACAGGCATAGCGTAGTTGTATCACATTTTACAAACAATGGATGTTTACTGCTGGGCCACTACCATATATGTTTGAGTAAATGTGCTTAGTAATGTGAAAGTTTGGGTGAGTTGGTTTTGCGTGATGAATTACAGCACAACCAAGGACAAGGTCTTCCAGAAGAGCAAAAACACAGCACTGAATTTTTGAAGAAATATGTTCAGTTCCTCTTGAATACTGCGATTGTGGAAGAGCTGTTTGAGGCACCTGTTGGCATTCGGCTGCCATAATGTTTGTTTTTCCCTCTCTTTTTTAGGTTTATGGAAGGACCCACAGACACTGATACCAGCCTACACTGCCAGAAGCATCCTGCCCTCTCCAGAAATGAACGTTACGTTGGACAATGTCCAGATTGATGGGCTGAATGTTGCTATTGGTATGTCACTAGCATCCGTTCTCCGAGCTCATATTCTTTCAACAATATGTGTCTGTCTGCAGGACCTCCACATGTTTATAAAGATGTTCGCACAAAATGCAAGGCTCTTAATTTATTTTTTGGTTCCCCCAAATGCTCCATGGCCTGAAAAGGGTGCCATTTAGGAGTTACAGAAGAGGCAGCCCATATTTGCAGTAAGACTACCTTGTAGTAGGTAGTGATTGAGAAAGTGCAGAAGGAACACTTTTTTTCTATAAAAGCAACTGCAAAGGAAATTTGGTTGTATCATGTGTAGAATTTCTGTTAGTGAGATGTGTTCCCCTTTTTTTACTGTAGGATACTGTACACAAAAACTTAGGGAAATGGGCGAAAAAGTAGCAATTTTCAGAATACAGCGTTCTTCGAGACATTCTTGACTAGGATGGAGGCTTCATTTTGCAGCATAAGTTTGATTGCTGGCGGAGAACTTTGTGGCACAATATTGTCAACAGTAAAAGGCTCTTACACTTTTGGGTTCTGAAAGCATGAACTGTTGCCCTGCTCAATGAAATATCAATTCATAGTACTGCTGTTAACCTTGTAAATGTTCAATGTGAATTTTTTGTCACAACTGGCAACGTTTTTTTAGGCTGTAGTGCACTGCCTTTGGTAACTTCTGCTCAGGTAGTTGTTTATGTGTGCCTCTCATTGCACCCTTTCTTTTTCGCATGTGATAATCTAACTGCTTCACCTAAACACATGATGCTCACAGGGAACTGTTTCATGCTCCTTGTCACTTTTTCCTGTAGTAATGCATTCATTTGAGATGCTTTGCGTGCCTGTTGTTGCACCTCCTTTTTTTATGCACATGAGATAGCTGCGTACACCTAGATAAGCGATACTCGATGTGCTGTGTTTGATGTATGTGTTGACGCTGCATTTTCCTGTGGCGTTGTATCAGTGCAAACTCTTTAATGTGCCTTCTGTATGTTGCTAACAAACTCGTATTCTACACAGCAGCTGCCTTAGACACTGTGTTGCCATGCCCAATCTGCAACGTACGCTTTTTGTTGCCTGTTGCCACTGCCTTGTTTACATAATATAATGGACCCAAATATTCACTCTGGAGTTCCAAGTCAGAGCTCTATTGCAGTCT
>JABSTT010005594.1:0-18231 GCA_013339685.2 Hyalomma asiaticum | reverse complement strand
ATCGCTCTAAATCAATGGACACAGATCAACGGAAGAATGCGTATTGTTCATTGGAGAGTCAGGATCCCGAATACGCACTTAGTACAAAACATCCAGAAAACGTTTCACGACCCCTTTAAATGTTCATTAGCGCAGCGTGCCCATATTTCCCGGTCACTAACAGTGTGTGCGCTCTCATGTGGCATAGCATTGCTGAGTGCAGGGTTTTCAAGAAAGGAAACGCATGCAAGGCAGATGAAAGTTATTGTTGTCGGACAAAAATATTATGGATGCAGTTGCTTATTTTAGAGTGTATGTTGTATCATGCCATCTCAGACATTTATGGTCTGTTGGCCTTGTGTTATGTAACCAACAGTGCAATTTAAACAGCAAATAAGGCAACAAGTAAATGGTACAGCGTTAAGCACTTTTTTTGGCTATGTAGCCAAAATAAGCAGGTTTGTTTCCATATAGCAAGACCTTTGTGCAGAGATGCAAACAAACATAAGTTGCTAGTATACGCTACAGCGATAAGCCACCACTGCCACAATTTGCATAACCATGTTTCATATGACAGTCACTTTTCGAATACTGAGACTTCAATTTTTACTGAGCAGATAATTTCGAATTGCACACCAACTATCAGTAGCTCGTCAAGCTCCATCATCATGTGCACATATTGCTTGCTCGCAAAAAGGCACAGACTATTTTCGGGCGCATGAATCAAACAATGCTGATGCCGTCGAATACTTCTCGTGAACCCATTGTGGTGTCTGCACCGCATGAGACAGCCATATGTTGTGCAGAAATGCAAGTGAAATCACTGACCAAAACTCAAAATTCATCAGATATGACACTCTAATTGCTCACATCATATGTTCCTCCTTATTCTAATCCTTGGCGCTTTACTGTGGTGGCTGCATTTCGATGGAGGCGAAATGTTGAGCCCGTGTGCTGTGCGATGTCAGTGCACGTTAAAGAACCCCAGGTGGTCGAATTTCCGGAGCCCTCCACTACGGCGTCTCTCATAATCAGAGCTGGTTTTGGGACGTTAAACCCCAGATAACAACAACAATCTTTGGCACTTTAGCTTATCAAACTTATGATAAAGGGGACTTCTACAATGAATGCATTCAACAAAAAAAACCGTGCTGTGTGCAATGTGCATCAGTGACAGAATAAAATTAGTGGTAAATGGAAATATATTGTCATGCTTTAGACAAAGGAAATACTACCAGATACTGGCACAGTCAAAATTTCCGAGCATACATTCATATTCGAGAGTACAAATCATAGGTATTAGCAACCCAAAGTATGATCTTTTAACGTGATACTTGCAAGTGCCATTTCATTTTCACTAGTTTGCTGCGCCACACAGGCTGACACATTCACACACCTTGGTGATTGGCACACCTTGATGAATCAATAATCAGAATACAGAGCATGCTGGCACTACACCACTCAAAGCTGCAAGCGTGTGCTGAGGCCACTAGCAGGGGCTGACAATTGGCTTTGCTTCGCAGCTTAGACAAGTGCAGTTCCAGTTTCGGAAGAGTTACGATTTTATCTTGGAGGCCACTCCTGTTGGTCTTGCACAATGCGCTGAAAGCAGGCCGTTCTCTGCCCATGTATCGGCATTCCTCTCTTGGTACATTTTGGCATAATTGGCACAGCGCTTCCATCACTGGAAGAGCTTAGAAGGTAAAGTTTGCACTTTGAGCGAAGTTGGTTTGCATGCACTACTCTTGCACATCTTGTATCTTAGGTAGCTATAAGGGCTGACCACCAGCCAGCCAGCCACCAGCAGCAACGCTGGTGCAGCACTGGTAAAGAACATGCTTACATATGTCAGCACGTGCTAGTGATGTTTAGAATAATGGTACTTGTGATGCTAGGAATTTTGCAGCTTATATCGTACAAGTGCTTCAGAAAGCAACTTTGTAGCACAAAGCCACAGATATCTTGAAAGAAAGCTTCCTAGTTGGGATTGAACCCAGGACCAATGCCTTTCATGGGTGGTTACTTCACGCCCCTGGAGTTGGCATTTGGTAGTGCTAGGGCAAGTGGGAAGGGTCAACTAGGAAGCATTTCTTCTGATAAATTCATATGGATCTCCTTATGTCTTTCTACTACAAACAAGTGTATGTCAACTTCCCGTTTCACGACGCCCTCTCCGCCTGGCAATATTCCACATGACTGATTTGCCAAAGGAAGGAAGTCAGGACGGGTGTCAAACGAAAGATACAGGTCCAGCGACGCGGGTTAGTCGCGTTCATGACATGAAATAATGTTCTCATGTCAAGCTATGACATGAGCATGAATCTGGAAACATAATACTATTGGAAGAGGATCGATATGGGCGTACTTGTCATGCTAAGACATGAGCATGACTGTGGAAACATAATACTATTGGAAGGGGATCGATATGGGTGTCAAACAAAAGGTGCATGTCGAAGAATGTAATATTGGTCGTAGTTACGTTCATGACATGACTTGATGTGCTCAAGTCATGCTATGACATGAGCATGACTCTGCAAAAATCAGACCACTGGAAGGGGATCGATATGGGTGTCAAACAAAAGGTGCATGTCGAAGAATGTAATAATGGTCATAGTCACGTTCATGACGTCACATGATGTGCTCATGTCATGAGCATGACTCTGCAAAAACAAATGTAAAGGAATGAGGTCAAGATGGGTGTCAACTGAAAACTACAGATCAAAAGAGGCGACTTAGTCACGTACGTGATATGAAATACATGATATCACGTGAGCATGACGAAGCAAAAATTAACGTGAAGGGGTCAAGATCGGTGCCAGACGAAAGATATAGATCGAGAGAAGCGATATGAGTTAGTCATGTTCATGACATGAAATACGTAATATGACATGAGCATGAGAGAGCGAAAATTAACGGAAAGGTGTGAATATGGGTGTCAAAGGAAAAAAGTAAACCTCGAGGGATGGGATGTAAGATATAATCATGTTCATGACATCGCTTACATGAAAAGACATGAGCATCATTATGCAAATGGGGTTCGATACCGGTTGTAAAACGACAGGCACAGGGAGATGTGAAATGAGTTATAGTCAGTTTCATGACACGATATGGTCATGGACAACATGATTATCACTCAACATGAAAGCTTTAAGGGGGTTGAATGGGTGTCAAACTAAAGGTACAGCTCGAGGGATGCGATATTTTATAATCATGTTCATGACACGACATGATCGTGGCTTGATATGGTCATTACTCCACATAACGGCAAAACTCAATAAGTAGTGCAACGACGTTTGGACACTGATAATAAGCAAGCAAACTTTAACAAGGCGGGATAGTCAGTAAACGCCACACGTATATCTTTGTGCATAACATCGTAAAAA
The DNA here is from genome assembly GCA_013339685.2 of Hyalomma asiaticum. Classification (NCBI taxonomy): domain Eukaryota; kingdom Metazoa; phylum Arthropoda; class Arachnida; order Ixodida; family Ixodidae; genus Hyalomma; species Hyalomma asiaticum. The sequence continues at coordinate 14,869 of JABSTT010005594.1, read as the reverse complement.
TGTTGTGGCATGATGTATAAGCCATGGCATATGTGCGCCATTACTCAATTAAAACCAGCGCTAGATAGCTACACTTGGCTAGAGCTCTTCAACTGTCGGCTATTGTGTGCTGACTTTCTCTTAATATAACGTTGGCTAATACTTACAATACATTGCTGGCATCTTGGCATAACATTGGCTCCCACGGTGCGTGAGACCTGGATTTCTTTTGTTCTAATCGGATTTCCCATTTATTGCACTCCTGGTCAAGAAGCAGTCCATTCGGCTCCGTTCTCGCAGCCTAGTTCATTATCGACTTCCGTCGAGCTCTCCACTTTTTTTCCTCTTTTCAAGGAAGCGTCCGCGTCACATAAGGTGCTTAAGCACGTTTGCCGTCAACAAAACATGCCCGCCTGGTTTGCACAGCGCAAGCCGGAGGCATACAGCAGCAAGGACAAGAGCAACAAAAAAACGAAAAGGGATGTCCGTACTAAAACCCCTTGCTTTGGTAGTACGTGAAACGCGTTTAGCTGTCATGGTTGAAGCTAATCGAGTAGGGAGAGAATGAACGAAGAAATCTGGGACATTCGCACCATATGCTAAGAACGGCACTGACGAGGGTTGAGGGGGCGTTGTCGACATTAGTATTAGACCACGTGGTAACATGAGCGGTGCGGCGTTTTGGCACGAGTACATCAGTGAGTGCGCAGCCGCACTCCTCCTGCGGAAAGTTTTGCTAGTTGCACAGCTGTTTACCTGCAGCATTTCTCTTCTTCTGGTTGTACATGCAATCGTAAGCAATGCAATGACGCCCTGGTCGATAGACTGTTCTTCAAGGGACATTTTAAATCGCTCTAGTGAGCGAAAAACAGCGCGCGCACACGCATGGGCGGCTGGGCGCCACAAACAGCCCAACGAAGGGGGCGTGGCGCGGAGAGCTCTCTCACGCGCGCTAGCATACGACAAAAGCAGGTTCCTGCTCGCCGGTGCGAGTGCCGATGGAAAGGTCTATAGACCTTTCCATCGGCACTCTCGCACCGGCGAGCCGGAACCTGTTTTTGTCGTCTGCAAGCACGCGGGAGAGAGCTCCCCGGGCCGCTTATTTCGAATCCGTAGGCGCTGGCACGCATAGCAACGGAGGTTGCGCGCTATTGGCTGAGCACCTGCGAGACGCCATGCCAACTTCCGCCTAGCAACGGTTACCGCGCACCCTCGTTGCCGGTGCGTACGGGGACGGCGGTGGCGTGAAAGTGCGGGCGGTGCGGGGTCCTTGTTTGTGTTGCTGCTGCTTGCTGCGGGGGTGTTCCATTACATATTTTTCTGCCTTCTTATCACACGTTCCGTGAAAGCCAGCGCAAGGTTTCTGCTTGTGCCCTGTGTGGACGTGGCGAAAATAACTCTGGCGGCCACTGAAAAGCTGAACATCGGTTTTAGCACTCTCTCGCGCGCAGAGCGTTGAAGACTTGTGGACCAAGCAGCCCCTCCTGTTTTGTGTGTGCTGTTCTGTTCGTCTGTGAATGTTTGTGTTGGAGGTATGTGCGGAGTTTGTTTATCTTACAGGAACAGCTAATCTGCGCCTTTGCCGTGCTTCATATAACTACACATTTTTGTTATAGGCTTTTCCGACGCTCGCTAACGCACCGAGAAAAAATGTTCTACAATAAGTTAGTTAGGGCAATATTTTACACCGACAATAATAATTCTTGAATGCACAAAATGATCTGGAATTTGCCTCACATCGTGGTGCTGTGCTGCCATGCTCCAACAACGTTGTTTCATTTGGCACGTCAGACGCGCCATATATTTGTCATCTCAATTTCATAAGTGACGTCCGTGAATGCCACAAGATATCTGAGATTGGAGAAACAATCGCAGAGTAGTAGTGGCATTTTATTTACTTTCAAGAGTGTCTCAGGGTCAAGTGATAAGGTGGTGCATTTAATCAAGGTACAATGCAGGTAACAAACCCCCACGAAATGTAAACAAATCAATGTCCAATAGCTAATGTACTGTGTTTCAGTACTGTTATGATGCGTTAGTTTAGATTTGACCATGGCACGGTCTATATGTCAAGCACAGCATTTGATTCAGTCTCTAATAGCTGTAGTTATGCTTCTAAGTGCATCACGGTATGTTTTTCTTTGAACAGCACAAGTTAACCCGAGCGGTTTTGTTGTTCGCTTAACAAACCTTGTTTTCAACGTCATCATTAACACCATCGGGCATGTATATCACAGCGTCAGGAATGTTGAAATCGGTCACAGTTACAACTTATTGGTACCCAAAATTAGGCAGAGAAGTAGTGATAGTGTAATATTGTTCTAAACGGTCAGCTTTAACCTCCAGGAGGCGTGTACATCTCGGCTACAGTGACCTAACTGCTTATTATTGATGTACCTTGTACTTGCTGAGCACTACTATTTAGGCATGCTGGATATTGCCCCCACCTCACACTGAGCTGAAATGATCCCAGGCACTCGTCTGGCAACAGCAGAAACATGCCTTCTCCAGCCTGGCACGACTGCGGTACATTTTACCTGCACTTTACTGAAGTGCTATATGAAAGGTATGTCAGACAACTGAAGTGGCACTCCTGTGCATGCTGTGGGAGTGTTTTATCATAGCAGCTAAAATGGCAGTAGGTATGGAAGCCCTTGTGTTGAACCGGGCTGCCACCCTGCATAGCTCCAACCTCAAACACACAAGAGTGGGCAGTCCAGCAGGCCTGAGAGGCAGTGTCAAGGCAGAGCATCCAAGCTCCTTCATGGGAGACCTGAGCCCGGGTTGCCTTTGTTGGATTATCAAGAAAGTTGTTTCTGCGCGTTCAGAAAGACGCTATCACGAGTGCCACATGTACAATGTGTGTGTTATCAGTGGACTGGGTGAACAAAATTTCCGGAGCCCTGCTCTACAGTGTGCGTTATGTTATCAGTGTCAGCTTGTAAAAGCCCAGCAATTATTAATTTCAAAACTAGTTTAGGTCATTGTCCGTCTACTATATAATGATGTTCTAGGTGAAGTCCAACTTTGGTTCTCGGTCAATCCCAAAACAACACAGGCCTCATGGGAATCATGATGAAAGCTCCTAATTTTCAACCAGCTGAAGAACTTTAAGGTGCACCTAAACTTATATACACAAGACTGTTCTTACTGCCTGAAGTTAGGCCGAGCTCTCAAATATATGGATGCATCCCGTACGGCGCAGTCTTCTGTTAGAGGCTCATAAGCAGCCTTGCTGGTGCACACCTTATAAGGTGATGCTGTCGATTGAGGAAGTTGAAAGTATTGTCGGCGTTTATTATGAACTTCTTCCTCATCTGTACATTATCATTATCATCCTGCTGGGGTTGATCTTCATCTTCAGTGCCTCGGGATCATCATCACCGGGATTGGGCTTTGGCTGGTTTGATGCCGAGTAGCAGGTCCTAATAAACATCGTTGCTACCGAGACGTCATACTAGCCATAAATAGTGTGGGCGTTTATTATGAACTTCTTCCTCAAGCGAGTAGTTGGTGTCGGTAAGGTGCACAACGCGTTGCCCGCAACAAATAGACGCTGAGGGAGACAAGAGAAAGTCCCAGCCCAAAATGAGCTGATGCGAACACGGGGACAGCACAGCCAACTGTATATGGTGCATGATGTCGTCGATTTGTACACGTGCGGTACAAACAGCAGAAGGGCGAACCACGTCCCCTTGAGAAGCAATTAACATCGGTCCATCGTACGGTGTCATCACTTTTCTGAGACGGGAACATAAATCAGCGTGGATAACGGAAATGGTCGCACCTGTGTCCACCAAAGCATCGACATCTACCTTTTCAACAAATACTGAAAGAACATTGTACTGGAGCAGACATCACCCGTCAATTACCGTGCGACTCCGGTTGTCGCTCCCACAGACCGCCGTTGTCGCGGCACCGAGATCGCTCACGTCTCCCGCATGAAATCTTTCATGCGGCGTTATCCGTCACTGTGAACCCGTCACTGTGGCCCGTCACTGTGGCCAGGATGGCCGCTTTCATGCGGGGGGGAAATAGTGTGGGCATTTATTATGAACTTCTTCCTCATGTGTACATTATCATTATCATCCTGCTGGGGTTGATCTTCATCTTCAGTGCCTCGGGATCATCATCACCATGTTTGGGCCTTGGCTGGTTTGATGCCGAGTAGCAAGTCCTAATAAACGTTGTTGCTACCGAGACGTCATACTATATTCAATATATGTTGATATATATTAGTATATGTTAACAAAGCGGTGCTATGTTGGTCTGATGTCATCATTTATTTTAACATTATATTCCTAGAGATAAATCAAGATACTGTGCATGCATGGAAAAGCACAGCTGATGAGCTGGTCTGTTGGTTGGCACAAAATGACTGAGCTGAGTTGAACATTTGCACTAAAGGTGTCTAAGATTTTGTTATTGCTCTGAATATGCTGCATTGAAAAATAAATGCACATATTTTGTGCAGGGAGAGCTCGTCTCTTGTGTCTGAATCTACCAGTCCAGTGGCATAACACACACAAAGAAATGTTAAAAGCGTACATATATCACGATACCATATCCGAGAAACCGGCCAATGACGGCCGTTCTAGGTATGTCCTGGCAACTGTGTGGACTGGTCAAAAACCGGTGAGGTGGCAGCCCTGCGCAAGCCACAATGCCTAACAAGCTGTGGTGATCATGTCTCGACTGGCTGGTGAGGACACGGCTGCCTATGATAAGGCTTTTTCCAGCATGAACACCTCGCCTACTAGTTGTTTTTCTGGGAAGCCAGGTAGCAGCAGGCAACCGAGACCATCGTCAAATGCCATCTCTGATCCTATATGGTGCAAGTTTACCGAGGTTACATACAAACTTCCCTCCCGCCAGTTGCCCTTCTTCATATTTATTTTTATTTTACTGAAGTCTTGGAATTATTTTGACAGCTTTAACAGACCACCATGCTGTCATTCCACAACACCAAGCAATGCTAATGTCGATTCAGGTGAAGTTCCTAACTAGTGCATGCCATATTTAGAAACACTCCATTGTACTCCTGTTGCATTCCATTATAGTATAGTATGTGGTTGTGCACCCACCAATTCACTCCTCTATTCCAGTATAGCATAATAAAAGTGCATAATGCAGCTATACCTATCGCTGTTGTTGATAATGTGCCTATGCATCATGCAGTGTGTAGGAGCATATAAAGGGGTTTTGGCAACCAAAGCTTAATAGTTTTACAGGCTAATTAAGTCACCAACTTTACCAATATTCAAGGCCTGTTTTTTACATGTATAATGTGAAACAATATTTACAACCCAGCCTTAAATGTGCAAATGGAGCCATAAGGACCAATAAGCATATTTTTTCCTTCGACGGAACTCGACAGTTGTATAGCCAGTAAAGGCAAGCTCTGTTCAAAGCATGGTGCTGCACCATTTCAGCTCTCATCTTTTGTTTATGCGTTGCACATGAGGGTGAAGTTTGTTGTATTTTGTAAAATTTAAAGTTTACTCGGATGGACTTGACAACTAGAAGCATTTGTGAAGTGTGAAGAAAGTCTTTGCATTTACGAATAGTAGTTATTTGACCCAGAGTTCTGGCCCTGCCACGATGGTCTAGCGGCTGTGGCACCCTGTTGCTGATCCAAAGGTGGCAGGATCGAATCCCAGCTGTGGCAGCTGAATTTCACGCAAGGTAAAACGTTGAGGCCCGTGTACTCTGTGATGCCAGTGCACGTCGAAGAACCCCAGGTGGTTGAAATTTCTGGAGCCTTCCACCACAGCACCTCTCAAAATCATGCTGTGGTTTTTGGATGAAAAACACCAGAAATTGCTATTATCCAGAGGCTGGATCGAATAGTGTGTCCTAATCGTGCATTTGCGATGTTAGAATATTTGCACACATAAAAATGTTGTGTATTATTTTGCAGCAAAATTTATAGCAGGGAGAAACGTTTTGCCAAAAGGGCACGCCATGACTAAAGGGTTTGTTTTACTGTAATTTAGCATTCAATATAAGCTTTAGAAAGCAATCACTGAAGATCATGATATTAGAAGCTATTTGACTTGGTTATATGATCAGACATTTTCTGGTCTTTTAAATTATTACATGCATGACAATGGCAATTCATGAGACCGAACCAAATACAAATCAAATAGTGGCAGAAGCCAATCAGCTCTAAAATACTGAGCAGCCATTCCTACCCATAGCGTATATTGACAGAATATTCTTAAGTGTTACAAACACAAGTACAGCATCTGGGGGCTGAATAAGCTGGGCACAAATATGCTGGAACTGCTCAGAATGAGAGCCATGCTCCCCGAGCATGGTAGCGTGCTGTAATACACATGCTCTTGCGATTTCTGCCTATAAAATTACTGCATGAAATAGCTTTGTTAATTTTGCCCTTACTGTGTGTATATTTTGGTGCAGTTATTTGGTAAAGAACATTCGGATTATTTGATTCAAAGAATGAATCTGGCACTGGTCATGCTATTTGAAACACACACACACACACACGCACGCCTGTAAAGCTTTAGGTGTTGTCAGTAGCTATATCCCGAGTTAACGGACCTGTAGTTGTATTTGAGGATATATGGAACTTTTGTGTGATGCATTTAGAAATACAGATACAGCTCCTGCCCAAGGTGCGATTGTGGTAGATCACTTAACGACCGTAGTGTGTCAAGCAGCAGAAATAGCTACTTTACCAGAATGTCTCTGGCTGTCCATATTTTCAGTAAGTGGCCAGTGCTCAGAAACGTGAAATAAACGTTGTCATGAACGGCTGCCCCACGAGTTACGCATTTCTGAGGAACGAAAATAACTAGAACCTTTAAGCGCGCTCATGAATGCATTCATGACCGCGAGCGAAGAAACAAAGGTGGGAAACAGCGACAGGTTCTAAAGGGCAAAACTTTATTGTGAGAAGCACATCGTAAGAACACCTTACCTGCAAATCAAGAATTTAAACGGCGTACCACACCGTTTCGCTCGTTGGCTCGTATCTCAAACAATGCCGCGCGAAAACGCGCAAGAAACACTACCTACATCATGCACATAGCACATAGCGCGTTTCGTTTTCATCCTTCCATGTTAGGGCTTGATATGGCTTGAGGCGCAGCGTTGGCTTAATGCACTGTGCTAGTGGGCAGACAATCCGCACGTTCCTGATTGTATCAGCAAGTCAGTGCTGAGCACGATGAATTGATTGGCACCGGCGTGATCAGGTAATTTTTTGGCGTTTAGGTTTTAGGCGCTTGATCATTTCAACGTGCTTTTTTTGTAAATGTTAAACAGCATACTTATCCCCTGGCGCAGCCAAATGTGTTGTTTCAAATTTAGAACATTGTTTTTATTTTTCATCATATTGCTTGTAAGGTTTTAGTCTGTTGTTATTCGCTTATTTACTATGAACGTACTACGTTCCGAAAAGTATTGCCGGTATTGCAGGCAGCGGCGCCACCATCGACATCACTCGAGCGTCAGTAGCGTTAGCGGCGCATGGCGGTTTGTGTAGCGCTTCTCTTTTCCGATATTTCTGCTTTAGCTTGCTTCTGCCTATCCGAGCTTTTTTTCGTGATTTAAGGAAGTGCAGTACGTGTCTCCTAAATGGTTCATGTTTAGTGCGAGTACTAAAATAAATGGGTGCCTGTGTCAGTGGAAGGAGAGAGCCCAGACCAGCCACGAAAGCTGTAGCAACAGGTTTGTGAGTGTTACGCTCTGAACAACCAACTACTGTTCAATTATCTGACTAACGACCAAGACGGCAAAGTGAACTATCGCGCTTGTATATTGTGCTAATTTTATTTGCACAGTTTACGCCGGTTCATAGACGTGGAAGTCGTGCGTCACTTGAGAGCTAGGGGTGCTGAAAGAGCAGTCAGCCTCTACTAACAAATTCAATGCTAATTTCTGTTCCAGGTAAACTGTTTGTTTGCACAGTCAATCCATCTGAAATGGACTGTGCCTGCCGTTATGCGAGACGCAACTATTCTTTGAGAAAATTACGTGGCTGCAACGTGATAGTGCGCTGTCCGCTCTGGCCCTGGCAGCATTGATGTAGCTAGCAGCCAGTTCGCCGAAGCCGCATAACGATGTGCAAGTGGTGCGTTACTGGGTTCCGTTTGGTGTGTGTTGGGCCATTTCAGCGAACAAGTGTTGTTTTTGATAATGGTTGTCACTATCGCAGATTAAGAAGCCCTTGCTGCGACAAGGAATACAGGCAGTAGAGAGACTGCAGTGTCCTTTCTGGTTCACATGTCACCATTGTTCCATGCCTTATGTGGACTTTCAGGTCATCTGCCACACTGTCACTATTCTGTTTCATAAAGATGGTGGCTGTATAGTTCGCCAGTAGTTTAACAATACCATATGAGAGTCAAACAGCCTGTCAATTGGCGCCCTCTAACAGTATGAAGCAAGGAGATATGCAAAAGAACGCATGCACACCACAGGTCACTTGAAGCACAGGAGTTTCATTTTTTTAAGCTTTTCCCGAAGGCATAACACCACCCGTGTTGCAATTAAATCTGTGCAAGCGACAACAGGGAAGATGCCATTTGTTTTTATGCAACAGGGAGAGGTGTCATGCCAGAGCTTTGGTACGAGCATGATGCAAGTGAGATTTGGTGCTTTGAAGCAGCTTTTGTCACAGAAAAAATGGGAGCTTGAAGGAGGAAATTGCGCTTCTGGAGCAGGAAATATTACCATTCGTAGCAGGGAAACTATAACATAGAGCAGTCTCACTGCATTGCTGGAAGGTGTAAATGTGTGCATGGAACACGAAAAAAATCCTGCAGATGGCTGTGTGCCATCTGTGAATAGTGCCTCAGATGCTTACCCACTCTAAAGCGATATTATAAGAAAGGAGCCTTTCAGTCGATGTCGCAACATGGTGACTGCCTTAGCGATGGCAATGAACAGTGCTTTGCTGCCACACAGCTAGGCTTGTCCCTTGAGAATAAAAGACTGACAAATGTAAAATATGTTTTCTTTAAAAAATCACGTGTCCAGGGAGTCCTTGGTCTACAACCATAATTGTCACCTATCTTAAAGGGGTTGTGAAAAGAATTTGGAGATGCCCAGTTGCAATTTTCACTGCTTCAATACGCATTCGACAAGCAAATTCTGAAATATTTTGGCAAAATATTCAGTGAACATTTAATAACGCTCCTTTGAAACCCCAGCATTCTTGCGCTCCTGAAACGACTATGCGACACTACCGGCTGGCATGGTACTATTTGGTGACGTTGCAGTAAGATATTTTCAAGTTCAAAGGCATAGTGAACTCGCGGTTGCTCTAAAAGAATCGATTTACCCAAAAGCTAGAAAGAACGAAAATACTGTGAAACTGTGCGGTGCCGCCATTTGGAAGCAAAGCTGCGGCACGGTTTGTTTTCCCATGGCCTCCGAGGGCGCGTTAATCTCGGAGGTATGGCGGCTACTAACATGACGTCATCGGCAGAGTTGAGGGGAACTCGCGCAGTCAAACCGAAACCGCGTTTTTTATCGCTCTAAATCAATGGACACAGATCAACGGAAGAATGCGTATTGTTCATTGGAGAGTCAGGATCCCGAATACGCACTTAGTACAAAACATCCAGAAAACGTTTCACGACCCCTTTAAATGTTCATTAGCGCAGCGTGCCCAATATTTCCCGGTCACTAACAGTGTGTGCGCTCTCATGTGGCATAGCATTGCTGAGTGCAGGGTTTTCAAGAAAGGAAACGCATGCAAGGCAGATGAAAGTTATTGTTGTCGGACAAAAATATTATGGATGCAGTTGCTTATTTTAGAGTGTATGTTGTATCATGCCATCTCAGACATTTATGGTCTGTTGGCCTTGTGTTATGGTAACCAACAGTGCAATTTAAACAGCAAATAAGGCAACAAGTAAAATTAGGTAACAGCGTTAAGCACTTTTTTGGGCTATGTAGCCAAAATAAGCAGAGGTTTGTTTCCATATAGCAAGACCTTTGTGCAGAGATGCAAACAAACATAAGTTGCTAGTATACGCTACAGCGATAAGCACACCACTGCCACATTTGCATAACCATGTTTCATATGACAGTCACTTTTCGAATACTGAGACTTCAATTTTTACTGAGCAGATAAATTTCGAATTGCACACCAACTATAACAGTAGCTCGTCAAGCTCCATCATCATGTGCACATATTGCTTGCTCGCAAAAAGGCACAGACTAATTTTCGGGCGCATGAATCAAACAATGCTGATGCCGTCGAATAACTTCTCGTGAACCCATTGTGGTTGTCTGCACCGCATGGAGACAGCCATATGTTGTGCAGGAAATGCAAGTGAAATCACTGACCAAAACTCAAAATTCATCAGATATGAACACTCTAATTGCTCACATCATATGTTCCTCCTTTATTCTAATCCTTTGGCGCTTTACTGTGGTGGCTGCATTTCGATGGAGGCGAAATGTTGAGGCCCGTGTGCTGTGCGATGTCAGTGCACGTTAAAGAACCCCAGGTGGTCGAAATTTCCGGAGCCCTCCACTACGGCGTCTCTCATAATCAGAGCTGGTTTTGGGACGTTAAACCCCAGATAACAACAACAATCTTTGGCACTTTAGCTTATCAAACTTATGATAAAGGGTGACTTCTACAATGAATGCATTCAACAATAAAAAAACCGTGCTGTGTGCAATGTGCATCAGTGACAGAATAAAATTAGTGGTAAATGGAAATATATTGTCATGCTTTAGACAAAGGAAATACTACCAGATACTGGCACAGTCAAAATTTCCGAGCATACATTCATATTCGAGAGTACAAATCATAGGTATTAGCAACCCAAAGTATGATCTTTTAACGTGATACTTTGCAAGTGCCATTTCATTTTCACTAGTTTGCTGCGCCACACAGGCTGACACATTTCACACACCTTGGTGATTGGCACACCTTGATGAATCAATAATCAGGAATACAGAGCATGCTGGCACTACACCACTCAAAGCTGCAAGCGTGTGCTGAGGCCACTAGCAGTGGCTGACAATTGGCTTTGCTTCGCAGCTTAGACAAGTGCAGTTCCAGTTTCGGAAGAGGTTACGATTTTATCTTGGAGGCCACTCCTGTTGGTCTTGGCACAATGCAGCTGAAAAGCAGGCCGTTCTCTGCCCAATGTATCGGCATTCCTCTCTTGGTACAATTTGGCATAATTGGCACAGCGCTTCCATCACTGGAAGAGCTTAGAAGGTAAAGTTTGCACTTTGAGCGAAGTTGGTTTGCATGCACTACTCTTGCACATCTTGTATCTTTAGGTAGCTATAAGGGCTGACCAGCCAGCCAGCCAGCCAGCCAGCCAACGCTGGTGCAGCACTGGTAAAGAACATGCTTACATATGTCAGCACGTGCTAGTGATGTTTAGAATAATGGTACTTGTGATGCTAGGAATTTTGCAGCTTATATCGTACAAGTGCTTCAGAAAGCAACTTTGTAGCACAAAGCCACAGATATCTTGGAAAGAAAAGCTTCCTAGTTGGGATTGAACCCAGGACCAATGCCTTTCATGGGTGGTTACTTCACGCCCCTGGAGGTTGGCATTTGGTAGTGCTAGGGCAAGTGGGAAGGGTCAACTAGGAAGCATTTCTTTCTGATAAATTCATATGGATCTCCTTATGTCTTTCTACTACAAACAAGTGTATGTCAACTTCCCGTTTCACGACGCCCTCTCCGCCTGGCAATATTCCACATGACTGATTTGCCAAAGCAAGCTTGAGGTCATTGGAGAAAGTTGGTGACGAGTGTCATTCAGGATGTGTTAGTAGCAACGTTAGTTGCTTATAAGTGTTCTAAAAGGTGCAAAAACTCTGTCACATGAAAATTCTTACTCCAGGATGTGCGAGAGAGCAAGCTCCATTGGCAAAGATCATAGTGAAGCATTGGAAATAACAACAAAGGCTGACAAAGCTGCAAATGACATAGTTTATTTTTTCTCAGGTGAATCAGTTATTACAGAAATTGCACCACATTGTTTATACAAATGAATGGGGGGGGGGGGGGGGGGCTCATTATTATGCATAAGATTGTTTGGGCTCCACTCTTGGCTGGTACCCCTCTGCAAGGCCACGCTGGCTACCGTGGCTTGCTGTGCCTGATTGAGGGTCACCAAGTGCAGATGTGTGACAAGCTGCAGCATCATACATCTTGTGTAGCCTAATAGAAACAAGCCAATTGAGAACGCTTGTACTTTCTTAGTATGCATTTTGGTATGCAGAAGTTGCTGGGAACATTGTGAACACACTTGGCTGAGTTCACCTCAACAAATACATATTTACAGTGCAAACAAGGCTATTGATCTTCAGGTATAACTCTTGTACATTATACTGCCCCCCACAAGCTGACTTCGTGGGGGAACAGGCCAAGGCATGGCATTGCATACAAATACATATCCCTACCTCCAAATCCTAAGATGCACCTGGTGTAATTGTCCACTCCCCACATCTGGATTTTATACAAGGAGAGGATAATTCTGGTCCATCTAATGTGTTCTTGTAAACTAGGGCCCGAGCCTTGAATTCATCCCTCGTGACACAAATGCCATAATAACAGGTTGTGGGAAGTTTCATGTGCTAGTGAGAGCTTAGAGCGCCAGAATAAGCTGCACAGACTGGTTGTAGCCTTGGATTGTGGAATGCATCCACAGCCACAAACCTCCAAGAGGCACAAAACTTTATAGTTTTGTTACACTATTCTTTCACACATGACAAAAAAAAAAATGTTGAGACATTACATGTTACATGCATGAAAATGGAATATCCTGCAACAATTACAATTCTTGGATTATAATATAGCCTCTTTGCTTCAAAGGTACTGTCTAGTGAGCTTGGGAGACCTTTCTTTTATTATCACTTTACAAATTATTTTCAATTTGAATTTACGAAGGCAGCAAAGAAGTTACTGAAAGTTGGTAATTCACATCTTAATATACTAGCTGAGAAGAGTTCACAGGTGGTGTATTCTTTAAAGGATGCCAGGTGCAGGAATGAGGCAGCATGATGCAAAACACACAAAGACGCCAGTGACACACTGCACAAACTGAGCATCGGAGATGCTGCTGCACGATCGTCCGCACAGAAAAAGAGCCATTCAGAGGCCGTATTCTGGGGGAGAGGTTCAGGGGGAGAGGTCAACATGACTGAATGTAAGCTGGGCCAGTGGCAACATGATCAATACAAAAATTCCAAAAGTATAAGAAATAAATGCTTAGTCCCACAAGACTGCAATGTTCTTTTACAGTAGTACAGCTTGGGAACTCGCTGACTGCACAAAGCTTCATTATAGTGGGTAGAATACTGTGCTTGCACATAAATGTGGCATAGGGTGATCAGCTGCTACGTGTATGTGGCACTTTTTGAGGTTGATTTGCAGGCCAGTGCTGGTTAAGAAGATTGGAGAAAACCATGGCATTGTTGAAGTAACCTGGAGACATGCGCCACTTATGTAATGTGTTGTTAATGAGTTCGTCAAACATGGTAGGGGCATTGTGAGATCAAGAAAGCATAACATTAGACTGATATAGGCCATCAGCGCTGGTGCCTTTAGCTATGCCTTATTCCTCGTTTTATGCTAGGCTTCTCATTTGCCAATTATGACCAGATGATCCCACTCATAATGTGAGTAAACGTCCCTCTGACCACTGGCAAAGCACAAAGCGGCAGATGTGATAAATGCAGTGTTGTGGCGACCGGCTTCAGCAATCGGAGTGTGCCAGTAGCAGGAAAACAAGTTTAGGGGTGAATGATGATTCTGCTCTTTATGTCGAGGGCATTGTTGGTGTGTGGCGGAAGATAAGCATCTTTGTGTGTTACCTTATTTATTCAGCGGTGGTTGGTCCAAAAGTGAATAGACTCATCCGTCTAGCAAAATGCCCAGGGACTGTGCAATGTTTAAATAACACCACAGTGTAGCATACTTTCTACTTTCTTGTTTATGATGCTCTTCAGCAGAGACAGCATGCAGTCCTTAATGAAAAAAGCTGGTGTAAATTTGTCTTGCTGTACTGCTGCATTTATGACATGTGACCCAGCTGCAGCTCAAAAACATTGAATTTCTCGAATTATTTTGGGACTGAACAAGCTCCTGTTGGACGTAAGGTGTTTTGGCATTGGCAACAGAGCTCATATGAACAAATCACTTGACGGCTCTCCAAGTGCTTAAGGATATCTACTTCATTGAAGTCCACATGGCAAGATTCATATGGCATCATCATCATCAGCCTGTATTATGTCCACTGCAGGACGAGGCCTCTCCCAATGCTCTCCACCCTTTCCTCTCCTGCATGAGCAGATTCCATTTGATGCCTGCTAATTTCTCGATTTCGTCCCTCCATCTTATTCTCTGTCATCCGCGGCTACACTTCCCTTCTCTTGGTATTCATCCATTCTGTCGTTCTAACTGTCGATTGGTTATCTAGTCTTCTCCTCAAGTGTCCTGCCCATGTCCATTTTTTCTTCTTAAGGTTGATTACTGTCAGTTACCCCTGTGTTCTCTGACCAACTTGGCTGTCTTCCTATCTCTTAGCGTAACGCCTATCATTTTTTGTTCCATCACCAGCTGTGTGGTTCTTAACGTTCTCTCAAGGTTATTTGTAATTGTCCAAGTTTCTGCTGCGTATGTCAGTACTGGTAAAATACAGGAGTTATATAATTTCCGCTTGAGTGATAATGGTAAGTTTCCTTTCATGGAGTTGGGGAATGTCTCCTGTATGCACGCCATCCCATGCTTATTCTGCAATGTAATTCTTTAACATGAGTGGGCTCCCCTTTCAGTAGCTGTCCTAGCTATATATGTACTCTTGCATGACTTCTAATGTGTGGTTTTCATTCGTGAAGGTACGTTTTTTCGCCGTGCCACCTAGCATTGCCTTTGTTT
>JABSTT010005593.1:0-16752 GCA_013339685.2 Hyalomma asiaticum | reverse complement strand
ATTTTGCGCTGCGCTTTCCCTTGCTCAAAACTCGCCCATCCCATATCGCCCTTTACAGCCTCGTTTGTCGTTTTCCCGTGGGCACCGAACGTGAGGCGTCCCACAGTTCTTTGATTCACATCCATTCCTGATTGTATCTCTGGCCTCATGCACACCACTGAGTTCCTAAATGTAAGCCCCGGGACCATTACCCCTTTCCACAGACCCCTAAACACCTCGTACCTATTGTGTCCCCATAACGTTCTGTGCTTCGTTATTGCTGCGTTCCTCTTTCCCTTTGCTGCCAAGGCGCGATTCTATCTAAATGCTCGCCACCTAGCGGACGCTCCTGGAACCAGCCGATCCAAGGTCGACCTCGAAACGCGGCGTGGTATCGCATTGCCGCGGGCTGTAAAACAGCTCTGTAGTTCCTTAATCGACGCCATGGCGCTTCGAAGCAGCCCGAAAATGAAAGAATCCTCATCAAAAGAGTTTTCTTGCGTGCCTCAGTGCGTGTCATCGCGATACAAAGAGAGCAACACGTCGTTTCATCGATTCCCCAAAGAAGCAGACGACGCTTCGCGCAGAGGCAACATGGATAAGGAACTTGCGCATCGGCAAGAAGGTGACGAGAACGATGCTAGTTTGGTCCAGGCACTTCAGTCGCGACGATTTCTTCCCCCCGTGAGTACACAGATTGTGTGTGCGCGCGTTTATTATCATGCGCGCTTTTCGAAGAGCCGAAGTGTAGTTCAGTTTAGGCAAGCGCGTGAACAAAATAGCGACATCGTTTATACGTGTATATCTGGTAACGTTTTCTGAGCTTGCTTATGCTCAACTTGAACCGCGGTAACATTATTGCTGTTTTGCCTGCATGCATTGTAGTGAGCAGATATAAAGCGAGCGCTTGCCTTCGTTCGCCGCCTTCGTCTCATGCGCGCGCTGCGCCTCGTAATTTGTTTGGTGGTTATGGAGGTAATCTGTGATCGTTTAACGTAGCGCGTTTGCATTTCGAGTTCATCTGGTGACAATTCAGGATTTATTAGCTCGTTCCGACTTTTCATTCCTCGATCTGTTCACCGCGCCTCTAACTTTGCATTCCGCACCGCGCATACAACTGCGCTCTTTTAACACGTTTATAAGTGACGTATTTGTGCTCAATGGAGCAATGCCGCGCACAAGTGCTTGCACCTTGCGGAAAGGCCTGCTACGCATGAACACGTACCTGCATTCTTTAACTTCAGGCTCGCTGAAAAGGCTTTTTATCCTTATGAAAATCTGATGCGGGTCTCCGAACAAGTGCGACGTTTGAACGCACAGTGCAATTATTTCCGCTGTTTCGCCGCTCAAATCGTTTAGACCAATGAATATTAGATGTTCAGCAAGAACCCTTTTGCATTCGACGAAGCATCGTGACTGGAACCCGCAATCAAAAAACTTGAGCACAGCGCTAAGCGGAAGCGCGGCCATGACCCTGGATATAGAAGTCATCTTTGTTTTTCTCAGCAATGTTGCCAGATGAACCCGTTTATCTGGAGTTGCGAATGCTTTCATGGTCTCCGAAACGTGAGGGAAAGGAAAAGCCGGAGCCGTGGTGAGAGAACAAGACGCGGCGACACTTCCGTGACCAACGCAGTCACCCCCTGAGGAAGGGACCAAGTCGGTCCCGAAACGTCGGATTCTCTTTAAACTGTGGCTGGAGCAATTTCAACTTCCTAAAATATCTGGCTATGTACGACATGTGTCACCATATGGTGATGTCTGCCGAATAATGATGCAGTCATATGTGTGGCCCTTTCAATAATACCATATATTTCCGTAAGATTTATATGGAAATATCAAGGAAATATCCGACAAATATATAGAATACGTACGGACTTTGTATACTCCTATACAGGGCTGGCTGAGATACCCGAAAAAATATTCCGGAATAGAGATATCGAAACACACAGTTAGAAAGCCTAAAATACAGATACTGAGATACATTTGTGTTCGACGTAGCGGGATATTTGAGAGATACTTTTGCAAAAAGACGAAAAATGTATTCCAGAATACAGATACAGATACTGATTCTGAAATACTTTTTTCTATGTCGGGGTCGTTCATACTATGCAAATACATTTAAGTGCAGCAGAATATTTAATATGTTGCAACTCAATTGCAATGCCGCAACGCAACTTCCACTTTATTCATTATTTTCTCACAGTACTCTGAGTGCCATTAAGGCATTACAAAGGAGGTTTACACTGTACATAATAGCGACATATGTACAAATATCAGTTACAATAAAAAATTACACTGTAGTACAGCAAGAGTAACACACATTGTACAGCGAAATCGACATACTATGCAGCAACAGTATTAGGTATGCTAGAAATAGCATAGCTCAAACGAAGCGCTGAAATCACTAGCGAAAGATTAATTTCATTGTGGCTAGAGTGCTTGGAAAAACTATTTCTGCGGGGTTCGCAGTAAGGGCCGCTCCACGCGCTTTCCGCACACCCGTCCCGCACGTGACGGGACACCCGCCGACCGCAAGCGAGGGGTGAAAGAGCGGAACAGCAGCGGAACGACACCAAATTTCCGCGTGGAAACACGTCACTGAAAACATCGTCTCAGCTAATTGCCGAAAAAAAAAGTAACGAGATACTCGTGTTCTGCATAGTATCGGGATACGGGCAATACATCGTAACATAATTTCACTACCGAGACGCAAGTACGTTTTGCAAATATATCTCGACACAGCAATACAGATACTCAAAAGCACCTCTGGAATACTACTGCGATATTGCACAGCCCTGGTACCATATATGCGTATCTCTCTATACGTGGCACGTGTCCGACAATGGCTACATCCGTCCAGTTTGTGTAAGAGCCATAAATGACAATCCTTGCGTAGGTTTTATGCTGCCGCATACGGCTGTATCATTATTTGCCAAGATATGGCTGTGCAGGAACAAGTGCCAAATATAGTCAGATATGTTCGATTTCTGATATGGCCATAAACGGGATTTTGTATGGGTCACCCTCACATCGCTTTCGCACTGCTTGCTGCACTATACTGTACAAGATTGTGCTATGCTGTACCCTTTCCCGTCCTCCTCTCCCAATCTTCCCTTTTCCACACCCTCGCCGTACTCTACTCTCCGTTATACATGATGAGAGCATTATCGCAAGAGAAGAAACACCTGCGCGAGCAATGTACAGAAGTGCACGCGAACTGATTTCATGATGATGAGAATTTCGTGCGGTCGAGACACGGATTTTGGCGGAGGCTAAACAGCTTCGCTGGTAATACAGCGCGAAGACGATGCGAAGGAGAAAAATGCGCATTACCGAGCCGCTGTGTTATGTTCTCACCCCTGAAAAGCCATATTTGGTGCGAAGCGCCTTATGCACTCGCGCTGTCGACGTCTCCTCTCGCCGTCGTCACCCGTCACGGTAAAGCAAGTTGTCAAAATATGGTAAAAAAAAGAAACGAGTGTATAATTGGTCAAAGGCGGTTAGAATAAAACCGACATGATTAAGAATTAAGACACGGCAATAAAGACGATCTAAATTACATTAATTAACATAAATCTGTCAACGTCGCATCCGACACGAGAACCCTACACGTACACTGTATGCACTGCCTGCAGGATCTGCCTACACTTCGACAGGGCGAACAGGATCTGTCGGCAGGGCGAACCGCAGTGGCGCACCGACGGGGGGGGGGGGGGTTCCGCTGTTGTAAC
Organism: Hyalomma asiaticum; assembly: GCA_013339685.2. NCBI lineage: Eukaryota > Metazoa > Arthropoda > Arachnida > Ixodida > Ixodidae > Hyalomma > Hyalomma asiaticum. The sequence goes on along the minus strand of JABSTT010005593.1, from coordinate 13,039 downwards.
CCCCCCCCCCCTGAGGCTGACCTAACCCCCTCCCCCTCTATAACTGCTCCTATGTCCTAGAAGAATGTGGTGCTAATGTATCTGCAAAACGCCAAAAACAATAGTAAAAATAATCATCATCATTCATGTTACTATTATTTGGCATTTTACTTGCTTTGCGATTCCTCCAGCTGAAGCAAGGAAATGACGTATTGCGCAAGGTGCGCAAGTCGCATGCCCTTCGTGAAAATTTGAACTCCCCCCCCTGACAGAAATCCTGGGTGCGCTACTGATGAACCGAGTGCATAATTGATCAATACCGGTTCAGCGCATCGAGTGACGTGTTCATGCGGGAAACACCCGCCCACCAGCTTCGCACTTACCATATTTCACGTTAGGGGAGCTGTTTTTTCTTTTCTGCGCTATAGAACGACTTAAGATCAGTTTGCTGCCACATTTGTCTCGTGCCTATACGCGTGATTGTTGCATCCTGCAGCGTTTTGGTTGGCTTGTCAGACGTTTTAGACGGCGCGTCTCCTCTAGAACTTGCTCGAACTTTGATCGCGCCTTTTCATGTGCTGCTTGCGGACAAGGCCGGCCGTGACGAAGACATCTCACACACGACCCGTGGGCGAGCTTCCAGGTCTTGGTATAAATATCGGTGAGTTTCCGGGAGTGCTCTCCAAAGCGCCCCTAACCGCTGCTGCAGCTTCTTAGCTGCGAGTCTAACAGCATTGCAGGTGCAGATACGCACTAAGTGGTGCTCGGACGACCATGCGACAGAGTACTGCCGCGTATGCGCGGTAAACTCAACTTCGGTAAGACGGGTAGGTTATAAGATACTAATGGGAGTCTCCTTTTACAATGTTTCTTTTCCAGCATACAATAAAGTCACGGAAAGCGCACAGAATACTATTTCTAACTCACATGAATGGAAATGAAGGTACACGAAAAGAATATTTACCCAAGACCTGTGGTGGTTTCCACATTCTTTGCATTACGTCCTGCGAGCTGTTTCTGTGCGCATCGTTTGTTCTGTGTGCTTGACTTGTGACCCAGAAGACGGCGGTTCAAGCCCGACCAAGGCGGTCACACTTCGATGGAGGCAATGTCACCGAGCGTTTAACGACCCCCGATGGTCGGAACTTTAGGAGCCCACCCGCTACGGCGTTGCTCTCCTCTCTACTCTTTTATTGCCTTATTTCACCCACCCTGACGGACGCTCAGCCGTGCTCCCTCCAAGGAAGTAATGTTGTTCTTGTTTTGTTTATGATTCCGGTTATGTTAGGCTGGCTCGATAAATCTCCTTCTTTCAACGTGCTTGGTAGCTCCTGTGTGCATATACACACAAAAGTTGCCTTTTTCCTGCATTCTTGAATATATATATAACTGCAGTAATTTGACGAATGTTGCATTGTTGTTAATGTGACGAACGCCATTACACCTGTTGCAACGCGACGAAATAGCTTGCGTTATCATCACATGTTCACTACAATCATCGCTACGTGTACATATAGTCCGGTATCCGACATTTAGTAATCCTGCGTATTCATTGCATTCTTGTGTGGCTGGTTCGTTGGATTATGTATTCTTTTCTCGTTCCGCAGCAAAGTGCATACTCTTTAAGGCATATAGCTGTTGACTGGTGCTTCAAGATCCGAATCAATAGAAAAGAAAATCAATGAACGAACAAACCTGACAATGAATGCAGTTGAAAGAAGCCAGAACTCCTAAACTCCTATTCTCGATGCTTGAGTACGCGCAGTGGAGCACACTTGAAGCCTTTCCAATAGCCTTGAGCATAAAAAAGTATTCTTTGCATCAATGGTTTCCAACAACAACATTTGTCTGAAGGTTGCATTTCGTGAAATATAAGTTCAGCATTGCAACGGCTTTGTAGACAAGGGATGATTGGTCTGGGTTCTTCGCGCTCCTATTCTGCGCTCAAGAAGCCTGTGGTGGCATTAAAATCCACATTTCTTCACGGTGTACAAATGTTGAAAGAATACTGTCAAGCACTGTCATGGCTTTGGTGCAGGCCGGGGGATCACAACCCGGACACTCACGGGGAAGGTGTGTCGTGCGCGGAGGTGCGACCGGCGCTGAAATGCCCGCCGCATCAGTTCAGCGAGATCGTAGCTACACTCCAGACGGCCGCTCACCATGAGGCTGGCAACAAGGCGTACGTCGATTTTCCTTATGTTTCCCTGGTACAGGGCATGCCTCTCGCGCAAGGCACCCTTATGGTTATGCAGATTGGGGTTAGTACGTGCGATTGCCTGCATCGCGCAGAAAGTGTGTTTCTCATGCTCTCAGTGATGTTCTCAGAAAAGGAAAATATCCACGCATATCCACGGAGTGAATGATGATGAGTGGGCGAAGCTCCGGAAGTTCATCGTAGATCGTGCCGAGTTCCGGATTAATTTAGTTGAAGCGCACAACTACGCACAAGTGAAATCTCCCACTGGCACTTCATTGCAAGTCAAGATCCAGTGCCTATGTATATATATGGGTGGCCGGTGAACGGTTCTCCAGCGCGAGCAATCGGTATTTCTCAATCAAGAAACTCGCTAGAAGACACTGCCTGCGTCAAGCTTGTCTCTCGCGGGTGAGGGCGCGTTCTCCTTCTTTGCGAGCTGGTAGCGCGTTCATCGAAGAGAGAGCGTTTCCATAGTCAACGTGCGCCTTTCGCTCTCTCTGTCTCTCTCCCTCTCTTACAACACAGTAGATGGAAGAGTGAGAGAGCGCGCGCGTCGGGAGGCCCGCGCCGAGGGCGAGCGCGAGCCTCCCGGCTGCGCGAGGTGGCTACATACATACTACTACATACATACTACTACAGAGGAGGGAACGACCCACACCCTAAGGAGCTTCGCTCCTAAATATGGAATAGCTTAAAGAAAAGCGCTCTTTGCGCACTAAAAAATATAAAATTTTGGTAAACTGAAGCGATCACTTCGCTATACATGGCTTTATATCTATTTGTAACCTCTCCCACCTCCACACGCGGAGAACGTGTTGGAAAGCCCGTTTTCCATGTCTCTATGCACGAAAATGGAAGAAATCTCTGGAATCACGCCCACCTAACCTTCAGCAACACCAGTGGTGTTATCTATGAAAGGGAGATTTAAATCGTTACTTTGGACATTGTCGGTTTGCCGCCCTAATTCAGCAACTGCTCATGAATTCATGTCATAGCGCGATTTAATATCCTGGTCTCTCTTTCGTTTTTAATGCACATATTATGGTTTTTTTTTCTCTTTATCCCGAACATAAGCCATCTTGTCAATTTACATCTTATCAAATGACAAGGTAACCTTCTCTTGTCGATCCCGGTTTGTCTCGCACTTGCCCACAATCTTCGTCTAACATGCCGAACACTCCGGGAAAAATCATAACCGATAGAACTATATCTTCCAACTTACAGCCCCTTATTAGAATGGCGAATTTATATCGCGAGTACAAAATCCTTACGATAACCGGACGGTTTCTGTCGGTTGCCGGCGTGCCCGGTCTCTAAATCTGATCTATAGGTATAGTCGCTTTTTCTCCTTTTTTTTTAACCTGAACGCGCGAACGTTGGCTGCTACCGAGCTGATAAGCGCAGCAGAACGGAGCGCAGCGACCAAATTAACCAGAACACTCGCGTGCGCGCAGTGAACAGACCGACGCAGCTTTCAGTCTGCGAGCCTGTTGTGCCAGCGCCTGCTCTGTTTGTAAATGCGAAGCATTTCTTAGCGAACTTCGGTGACTTTGAGCGTATCTATCTATCTATCTATCTATCTATCTATCTATCTATCTATCTATCGAGCCGCCTGCGCCTTTGTGCTCTCCTGGCCGTTTCGTTAATGGGATGTATACGAAAATTGGTATGCCACAACATGACTGCATGGCGAACATACATGACAGGTCATAACATGGAAAATCATGACATGCATGTCATTAGCGGCATGATTTACGTGCCACGGTCTTGGTTCTCTCCTGGCCGTTTCGTTAATGGTATGTATGCTAAAATTAGTATGGCACAATATGACTGCATGACAAACATAAATGGCACGTCATAACACAAAAATAGTATCGCGCAACACAATGGCCGCGAGCTGCCGACGCCGGCCGCGTTTCCCCGCGCTCTCGCCGAAAGCGCCCTGTGTCCGTGACTCTAGCGGTGGCTCGGCCGGTTGCTAGAGGAGAGAGAAACTCATTCAATTCATTGCAGGCTACCATGGGTAGACCACGGAAATCAACGATGCCAGAACAGCGTGAATATAATACTCGACGAAAATTATGCCATGCATAGCATGAGCGGCATGATTTACGTGCCACGGTCTTGATGCTCTTGCGGACGTTTTGTTAACTTGATATATACCAAAATTGGTATGGCGAGACAACAACGTATGACGACCATAGGTGACACATTCTAAGAACAGGAAAATCATGACATCATGTCATGAGCGGGATGATTTACATTCCACGCGTTTCGTTAATGGGATGTATGCCAAAGTTGCTATGGCGCAACACGACTGCATGAAGAACGCAAATGAAGGTCATAACATTACAATCAAGACATGCGTGTCATGGGAGGCATGGTTTACATGCCACAGTCTTCGTGCTCTTACGGTCGTTTCGTAAACATTCGTATGTACCAAAATCGGTATAGCGACACAACAGTGGAGATCCATTTGACGTTCCTGACGTGTGCTTCGCATTTCCTTGATTCCCACTGCATGTGGGACCTGTCAGAATTTTTGGGTGGCAACCGAGTACCGTAACCACTACACCACCGTGGCGGACGCACAGTGCTTTATAGATGTTTTCCATACCTGTGCGTGTATTCCGGAAAGCTCTTTTCAGCGTTTCTCTCCAGCCTCGATGCCCAATGTGCAGACGCAAGAACGAAGAATCGCGCCTAATGGTCATTGCTGGGCATGCCATCCTTAGTGTAAGTCACGCGTGGCTGAGCATTAGATTAACCTTTACAACAGAAGAAATGAAATGCCTATGCAGTTATCCTTATGTAGGCCTGCACGCTTACCCTACTTACAGCTGGTGCGGTAGACTAGCATGCGCTGATATGCTTTATGTCTTCTCTTTTTCTTTTATTTCACAGTATCCCACCCTCATCCAGTGTTAGTGTTGTCTTCTTCTCTTGTCTTCGTGTTTGCACGCCTTGTCCTCTTTCGTAATGAATATTAGTAACTATATCAACTGTCCAACATTGTAACCTATTTTACGTAAACGTGTCGATGGCACTTTCGCCTTAGTAACAAGTAACGACATTTCGAGGGCGATATGCAGGCCCGACAGGGACCAGTCTCTCAAGTACTGCGTGGTGGTGTCCCTGTTCGTGCTGCTGTGCTTGTACTACGCTGGATTCCTGGCCGCATACGCGCTGCTCAGCGCCCAAACGCCGCACCGGCCACCAGTGTCGGGCCGCACCACCGAGACTCATAACACGCAATGGGCGTTCAAGCTGCGCCCATCTCGCGAACCTGAGAGGAGAAACCCCCACGCTACAACGGATGCCGGCAGCGCCACTCAGGAGGACGCCGAGATGCCCCCGAAGAGCGTGCCCCCATCATCTAGGGGTCGTTTCGCTGTGTGAGGTACTGCCTGTGCCAAAAATTTGAATGTTTATTTGGTCACTTTGTTTTGTAACGACCGTGGCGAATAGGCGGCTAAGGCGTTGTGCTCTTAAACTCTAGCGCTGAAATTTTTCACGCGGCGTCGCCAAGTCAAAAGTACCTTCTGCATGCTAGTTGGTTCAATCTGAATTCGCAGATGCACCGTGCGAGATAACCGTACGGTCCGGTAAGACGACACGCGCTACTTGGATCTTGCTTGTCGTTTTCTCGTTTTATTTCCACACTTTCTTTGGTGATCGAAGTTGATCTAAAGTACTGTGCCATAGCGTGCTGCTTGATTGTGTCGTGGTTCTAGACAGTAATACCTGGGGATTAAAAACAATTATTTTGATTTTCGTAGTAGGTCCTGTGGCACAAAAGGGAGAAGTGGTGATGACACAAGAAATCGCTATAAAAATAAACAAACCACCGTAGCAATGCATGCGATAGGGATGCATGATTATCACGGATCTCAAGGGCGTCTCCAGAGCATGGAATGGGAGACACGTTGGACGGCAATAGCGTTGTTGGTACAGCAAACCTATTTATACTCAGCACAGGAAACCAACAGCCGAACAAAATATATACGAGGGGCGTTCAATAAAGGTTTCCCCTGACCCACTTCCTCTGGACGGAGAGCAATGAAACTTTGCAGATTTATTAGTCCTTCTCTACATAGGTGGCATCCAGGGACACACACTTCTCCCACCTTTTTATGCAACTGTAAACACCTTGCTTGTAGAAGCTGACAGGTTGCTCCAAAAGCCATGTCGTGACTTCAGAAGTCGGAGTCTCATCACCTGGAAAGTGCTTGCCCTTCAAATATGGCTTCACTGTTCGAAAGAGATGGAAGTCCGATTGTGCGAAGTCGGGTGAATAAGGGGAATGCGGTAGAATTTCAAAGTCGCAGCAGCGTGCTTCCATCTGGACAACATGTGAGTTGTGAACTGAGGCATCGTCTTGAAGAAGGCGGACACCTTTGGTGTGCATGTCACGTCTCTCTTTTTTGATGGACTCTCACAATTTTCACAGCAGTGAAGGGTAGTATGCCCCAGTATTTGTGGCACCCTTTGCTAGCAAATCCATCAAGACTACTCCGCGCTGGTCCCAAAAGACTGTGAGCATGACCTTGCCCGCCGCGGGCTGGGCGCGTGCCTTCTTTGGAGGCGGTGAGTCCAAGTGCTTCCAATGCATCGACTGGACTTTAGTCTACAGTTCATAGGGATGAACCCAGCTTTCATCCTGTGTAATCAGTCCGTTGAAAAAGTCCTCCTGGTTTCCACGGCACATGGTCAAGAGAGCCTGAAAGCACTCGACACGTTCCTGCTTTTGGAAAGGTGTGAGCAGCCGGAGAACCCAGAGAGTGGATACCTTACGCATGTGAAGATGGTCTTGAATAAATTTTTCTACAGAACCCACACTAATCTGACATTTTGGGCGAGTTCTTGAATGGTCACGTGGCTATTTTCTAAAATGACGGCCTCCACTTGCTGGATGGTGTGCTCATCGTTAGTGGAGCGGGGTCGCCCTGCAATCGGAGCCTTTTCTACCGAAGTCCAACCGCATTTGAATTGATGATGCCAGTTCTTCACTGCATCATATGATGGGGAATCCTCCCCGTAAACCTCTTTTATCTAATAGAACGTCTCCCTTGGAATTCGGCCTTTCAAATATAGGAACTTGACGACTGCTCTCTGTTCCACTGCATTCAATACCACACCTCACACCACTTCAGCACCGGTAAAAGAAAGACCGTTATTAGTTAACAGTTTCACATTGGCGCGTGACCTATAGTGACATATGTCATTACACATGCGCAGTTTCAGTACCCTGCAATAAAAAGAAGTGAGTCAGGGGAAATCTTTATTGAACGCCCCTCGTACAAACAGAAAACTAATACAGAAAGTGACCTACACTGCAAATCAAAACATACCCAGCTGGGAGGTCCTCCAAGTATACGCCCCCCACTAACTCCCATAACCACAACATACACCCCCACCCGTCACGGCAGATGAGGGGACATAGGGCACATTCCTTCATCAACCTCCCTAGGGACTCCAACGGCGCACTTTCCTGACGATACCACCATGGATGTTGATGAAGAACCCCCATCTCATGCCGGAAAACCTCCCCTGCATCACGAAACGGATTTTGACTCCCGGAGGAGGGACGTCGCAGTCTGACCGACGGGGGGGCCTTGGGAGCCAGCAATAACAAGGCGTCCAGACAAGCGACTACGTCGGACGGACGCGAGACCTTTGCGAAGCTCGCAAAGGCTATTGCCACGTTACGAAAAGGGAAATTGTTTCGCCTATCCTGTGAATATTACAACCACCGACGAGCCTCAACAAAGGTTATGATCTACAGTGCCAAGCGTCGAGGCAACTCAAATTGTGTGCCGGTGTTGTGCAGTGCCCTATTACAACCACGGATAACGGGCGCAGCGGCCGCGCTGGTGAGTGAGCTCTCTGTGCTATTTCAACTACTTGTCTCACTTTGATATAGAAGGAGTGAAGTTCGGTACCATTCGATAGGTCACTATTCCTGATTACTGGTCTAAAGTAGTCTCGAAAGGAGTAGTTATAGGACACAAGATATAGCTGAAAAGGTCTGCCGAATTCCGGAAAATCCATTGTTTGGAGCACTTGTTCGGAGAGCGAAATAAATGCTACTAACTTGCGCGATTTTGAAGGTAAACCTCTACTGTTTGGCATACTTAGCGACTGCCTGAGTATCTATATCATGAGCGGAAAGCTTAATTGTATCGATTTCACTTACAGAGTTATAACAAGTTTTATCTTAAGATTATATATTGTTGTATTTACTATATACGTAAGTTAAATTTCCATGCGCTAACAAACGCTAGGTAAATATCTGTCACCAGGTGCAATTTGTTTTCAGCTATCTTGTAATCTGACCAAAGAAAAACGTAAACACTGAAATCAGCAATATAGCTTTTTATAAGGTCAGCCAATTGCGCTAAGGATTCCTGTTTGGTATCGACTTTAAGAACACATCGATGCGCTCATCTTGGTGAAAAGAGAAATGCTTTAATAGTATCACAAAATCAGAGGCACCGACACAGAAATTTTATGAAAGAATTTCTATCGTTCCCGCTTCCTTTTCGTTCACGAAACCGTGGTCCTTGTTTTCTTATTTTTTCATTTTTTTCTATGCTTTCTACTTTCTCCACAATTACAATACCACAAGCAACTTCCCCTGTGCTTTCCTAGGCTTCATTGTCTGTTTGCTCATTAAGTTGTTTCTAACAAATAAAGAACGAGCCCTTGACCACTTCCCTTTTGTTGCATGGCGGGCAAGCAAGAAACGACCGGGGGGGTTGTGCGAAGAAGAAACGGGGGACACTTTACAAGCGAGGCGGCAACCGCCTTTGTGTCGAGATCGTTTCTGCAACAGGCCTTGGCGGCAGCTTCGGCACTGCCCTCTCCAATTTTCGACGCTCCCGGGATGCACTACGAAAGGTTCACTGGCGGTCAAGCAGCTGACCCCCGAGCCGGCGGTATACACAAGCGGGGACGAGCGAGTTCGCCGCATGTATCTTTTTTGTTGCCTTTCGAAAGACGCTTAATTGTTAGCATATAGTGTCTGCCCTTCGTGCGGGTGCATACGCTCGCTCTCGTGAGACCACTGTCAGGTGAACGCGGCGGCCGAGGACTATTTGTACGGAATGCATCCTTGGCAATCTGTGGAACCCAGCCCTTAGAGGTCCTTAGAGCCTTTATAAGCGAGAGATGATATCTGTACATGACGGTCTTGAATATTTCAGTTGTCTGTTTCTCCTTCTCTTATTCTCGCTTCTGCTTTTGTGTTTTTTTTTCAATATCAATACCATGATGTTAGGACAGCTGGCTGTAATTCTCCCTTCCTTATGAGAATTCTTCCTTCCTTCCTTCCTTATGAGAGACGCCGTAGTGGAGGTCTCCGGAAATTTTGACCACCTGGGGTTCTTTAGCGTGCACTGACATCGCACAGTACACGGGCCTCAACATTTCGCCTCCATCGAAATGCAGCCGCCGCGACTGGGATTCGATCCCGCGACCCTCAGATCAGTAGCCGAGTACCATAGCCACTAGACCACCGTGGCGGGGCAGGAGACACCATCCTGTCTCAAGGGTCGTCGTTCGCTGCCGCAGCAGGAAAGAAGTGTTTTTGAATAAAGTTCATGGAACATAGTTTGGTTGTTTTTGTTAGTCATTTCCCGGGCCCCTCCAAACGGAATGAATCACTGTCCGCCTAGCTGGCAAAAAGCTTATACAACGCGACCGAAGGTAAAAAAGAAAAATCGACGTGAGAATTAAGATGCCGAATAAGGCTTGACTTAACCTTAGTGACGAACTCTGCAAGGGCATTTGCCGAAAATGTCTGCGTAATCGCGCTCCTGACACGATTGTCAACCTTAATTGTATGCGCCGATAAATTCTGTGCTCTTATTCATGATACTGTTCATGGCTGCGGTCACCGCGTAAAAAATGCACGCACCGTTATTTTTTTTCTGCATCTGATATTTGCGGTCGCCCTTGGCTCAGGCAGCCCTGGTGAACTTTGGGGCTCACGCGCGCATCGCAGTCCACCGCATGTCGGAAAAAAAAAACCTTAGCTTGTCGCAATGAAAGTTTCCTATGTGCAGCGCGTTTACGAATGAGAGCCCATCAGCGTCTGTTCTTAGGTTTTTAAAACTCGGAGACGTACCAGACTAGGCTTTCGTTCATTCTTGTCCGTAAGAAAAAACTGTCAGCCAACCTCAGAGGTAATGAAAAACATTGTGACGTGCAGAAAGCTTCAGACATTCCGCCCGTTATAATAATAAACAAGACAAGAATTGGTTCACATAATCTGGGCTAGAAGAGATCCGCTTGAAGTGCCACACTACTTTGAGTGACAGCGGTCGTCTGTGGACATAAACTTGGCCAGTAATCTAAGATTGTAGCCAAACGAATCAGTTTACATATCGTTAATCACAAAGTTATCTTCACGGCCATTACACTATAATGAAAGGGAATACGCGCACATTTTTCTAAGCACGTGTGGTGCGCCACAGCTCCTCTGGTTTCCAATTACACTTATAACCTTTTCACTGTTCTCGTCACGGCATCCTCAACGCTAGCATGTCGGAATGTGGCCCGTTTGGACTATCGTACAACGGGCTCGAACAATAAGGCACCCCAAGAACAAGCAGGAGCAATTCAGTATATCCAGCCGTGCTGAAATGTCACGCACTCGCACGTCGACATTCCCCGAGGCTCGCGACGTCTGCTAGGGTGCCCTCATCATGACAGCTGGCTGTAGTTCGCGCGTTTGGCGCTAGAGGCGCCCTTTTACGAAAAGGGTCTATTATAATAATTATTATTACGAAGACTGTGCTGATAGAAATAGTGCGTTGTCTCAAGGGGATGTTTTATTTAGAGCGTGAGAAACTAGTGAATGAATAGCATGACAGCTTCATTTTTATTGTTCATTTCACAAGCCGAAGTACAACAGTAGCTTTGGATGCTCCAGGAAACGTTGTAGCAGCCAGTGTTTCCGTATGTGTGATGAATTTGCATTGATCATAGGCGAATCTCCCCTTTCGTTCTAATTGTCGAAATGCCTACGAATGAAACTACTAAGCTCCTGAACATTCAATGTGCAATGAGCGATCACCTCACGTGTTGGTGTTGTTTAGCCAGGGCTAATGACCCACTTATCGCCTTTCGTTTCAGCCCTTCCAAACTGGTAAAACGTGTTCTTGCTAAGACAGGTGTTTATTAATAGAGCGCCTATAAGTCCGGTCACACTTATTTCAAGCTTGTTTCCGTGAGCAAGCTCCATCGTTTTCAAAAGCCGGTGTATGGTGTATCCAACTCTAACGCTAATCCTATGTATACTTCTAAGAAACGTATTGCAGTGGTGTTATTCCCTACAACAACCACGTTTCCCTTAATGCGAGGAAATTAGCCGCTTAAGAAAAGTGCAGATTATATTAGCAGCACTATAGTAAGCACAGGGATCTGTGAAAAAAAAAAGGAAGAGGCACTGATCCCACAAGGAAGGCAAAGCGTGGTCGTCAAAAGAAGCACAAAGGAAAAAAATTTGAATACAGTTCCGGTGTCATAACTCGGATCCCGTTGTCCTGCGCACGTTACATCGGGAAAAGAGGACGTTGCGAAAAAGAGCAGCAATTTGAGAGCATTGCAACATGTCCGTTAAAATGCCATAAGATGGCTTTCTCGCGATACATAGCCCAGATTGCAGATATGAATGTAATCGGTAAAGCAGTTATCTTTAGAAAAACAAACGTCAGGTGACCTCGCCTTATGATTGAGAGGGAGCAGATTATTTGTGGCAGTATTGTTTCTATCGGCGAAACCTTATCGTTGTCTGACAAGGAATGGAATTTTCCGCGCATGCAGTAACGCACGATATGAAGTTGTGCTCTATATACCAGGTGTTTCAGAGAACGGTTTCAAGTTTCCAAAGATAGGCTTTCTGACAGAAAAAAATAAGCTTATTTTCTTACGGAACGACCTCTAAGGTTGGGCGCACGTGAATAGTCGTAAGATACTTGCAGTTTGCCCTGTAAACAACTAAGATGGCACAATTCATTTCTAATCAGCAGCCTTTTCAGGTTCCTGCCATTGAGGAATTCGCAGCTGAAAGACACCGACGATGCTTATCTGCTTTTAGTCTAAAACAAAGAAAGAATTATTCGCCGAGACCCAGCGACCTAGCGTTTTTTGCGTCATGGACCTCGCTGCCAAAGGAGCTCCGGGAGCCGCGCGTGAACACAGCATCCGCTGGTGACGTGTTCCAGCGCATGCGCCAGTCAATTCGATATGCATGGGCTTTCCTAAGTCGTGGCTACGTAGTCCGTTACGATAGCGTCATGCAGTGAGCGAATAAGCAAAAGATAACGGAGGCTTCTGCATATGCAGAGCATCGAGGACATCGTACATTTCGAATGTGCCGGCGCAATCTTTCCTACACGTCAGCAGCAGAGGTTGCATTCGCACGTGACTTCTGGCGCTCTTCATGCGCGCTTTCGTGCCGCAAAAAACTCAGGTTTCCTAGCGCTGCAGAGCTTCATAAATTCGTTTTTCTTTGTTTTAAAGGCTCTATATGACATCGTCTTCAGCGTGGCTAAAACCGGTCCTTTGCAGTAATCACAAATAGTTTAAATAATGTCGTAATTAGTGAATATTACTTTGTTACCTAATGATTAAGTGCTTTTCTGAGCCTTCGTGACGTTTGCCTCAGCGACAGTTTCTTTATGAGGAGGTTTTCCTTTTTTTTCTCGAACAGCCTATTTTTAAGATATTTTGCAAGTTTTCACTGAAACACCCAGTATATCCTTACATTGTACTTGTGTTGTGGCGCGATTAATCCGATCAGCGGGGCTATTAGGGGCGAAGCCCCTCTTAGTCTAACCTTGTCCTGCGTCAGGC
>JABSTT010005592.1:0-16474 GCA_013339685.2 Hyalomma asiaticum | reverse complement strand
ACTCGGCACGATCTACGATGAATCTCCGGAGCTTCGCCTACTCATCATCATTCACTCCGTGGATATTCTGTGAATTATGTTTTTAGTAAGAGCTCCCGTAACATCGTGGAACTGGCGTCCACGTGGTCCTGGCGACGCTTCAGGGTGTTCGTGCTAAGCGTACTGGCAGCTGTACATGACGTGTACATTGCTACAAAAAAGACTATGCGCCCGCATGACCTTTGGTGAATGAACGCTCTGTGTCTCTCACAAATGCAGGAAAATTCAAGAAAGTTGTTTTGCTCCATCATGAAACTGGGTTGGTTTTCTGGAATGTTGAATATAGTATGTTTTGGTTCTTAGAAGCGCGCTGCGCTAACGTCAGTCCATAACTTAGCAGGCGACACAAGTCGAGGTAAAGGTCATATAGTCACGCCTGCAGAAAACCTGGCGTTCTGGCATTTGCAGAAATTTCTTGAACAGTAGAAAATAATTTGACTCTCTTACTCATGCTTAAACAAAAAACAAGCATTTGCGCGAAAATCCTTACCTTTACATTTACCATTACGCCCCGCCATGGTGGTCTAGTGGCTATAAAACTCGGCTGCGGATCCGAAGGTCGCGGGATCGAATGCCGGCCGCGGCGGCTGCATTTCGATGGAGGCGAAATGTTGAGGCCCGTGTGCTGTGCCATGTCAGTGCACGTTAAAAAACCCGAGGTAGTCGAAATTTCCGGAGACTTCCACCACGGCGTCTCTCGTAATCAGAGCTGGTTTTCGGACGTTAAACCCAACAAATCAATCAATCATTCAAACATTTACCTCTAGAGCCCGTTTTCTTTGTTTTCTTTTTTTGCGACTGTTTTACGCGCAATACAGACACCACAGTTGCTGCATTTTACCTGCCAAAACAGCTATATCATACCGAGGCGCGCAGCAGTGCAGGACTCCAAAAATTTAGACCACCTAGGAATCTTTCAAGTAGAATGACGCCGCAAAGTGCCCAGTCATTTAGCATTTTCGCCTCCATCGAAAATGCGACCGCTGCAGCCGGGATCGAACCCTCGTACTCTTGGTTAGACGTTAAATACCATAATCACTGTGACTCCATGGGAGACAAAAATCGTCATATTTGCTGAATATTGATGCGTCAAGCTTATTTCGACACAGGAGTCGTAATTCTCGTAATATAGTAACAATATAATTCTGCAGCCCAGGGGACGGTCTGCGGTTATGTTGGCATTGTTTTGGAGCCGCTAAATATTAAGGAACCGACCTTAAATTAGGCAAATTTCTGGATTTAGTTTTTAGTTAAAATATGTGTGCGTAGCGTACTATGCTCCGGATTAACGCCGCAATATACCGCACATTAAATAGCGTAGTTCCGCCACGGAGCCTCCATGGCGTACCACGGCACTCACCCGGTAGTCCAAAGGTCGCGGGATCGAATCCCGGCAACGAAGGTTGCATTTCCATGGAGGTGAAATGTGGAGGCCTGTGTACTGTGCGATGCCAGTTCACGTTAAAGAACCTCGTGTCGTCGAAATTTCAAGCACATTTTTTCAAGCACATTGTGCACCTGCAAAATGTTCTCCCTGTGTCTGGCGTTATTACAGCAATGTTTTTAAATAGTAGTATACGAAATCGTGCGCTCTATAGGAAACATATGGAGATAATCGGTGCGGCAATGCCCTTCATTTATCATATGTAACCAAACAGCTCAGTTCATCGGAGGGAAACACGACGCGAATATCGGGAAATTATTCCGCATCGAATAAGCTGTATTCCTAATTGCCCCTATAAACAAACAATTGATTTGCAGAAAGAGCCCAGCAAGATATTCGGTGTGTTTCCCCATAACAGATGTTGTTTGGAACTTTCGTGTCCCCTGTTGATCGCTTCTCCGAACTGGCAAACTTCTTTCAGATGTCTATGTACTCAGAACGGCAGTCTCACTAGCGACTACTCCTGTGCAGGGTTTTCTTAAATATTGGTTGGTGCTAATTGTTACGCAGGATTCCGGCACTACAGCGTTACCCCTCTCCTGCTGCGAGCCACCCCTGTTGCTCTGCTAACGCACATAATCGCCAGGCGCTTCCTCCCAAAAGATATACCGAATTAGGCTTAAACTGATACCCAAGACCTGCATTGCTGCAGAACTAAAATAACTGGGTGCACTACAAGAATCCTTCCTCGTCGCTCGACCTGGCTGGTCAGCGAACTCCCACCGAAATTTTGGCGGAAACATGTCACGCGTGTAACCCTAGGAGGTCTTGGCCGAAACGTCTCACTCAATAACCTTTACGTGGTTTTCACGGGAGCATGTCACGTGACAAGCTACGCACAGGAGCATGCCACATGACTAGGCCTACGTGTTTTTGGAGCGAAACGTGTCAGGTGGTTGACTTGATGTGGCTTTTGGCGTGAAATCTTTACGTGGCTATCTCTTTGTGAAATGAGGGGAAAACATATCAAATCGCTAGCTGTAGCATCATGTAACGTGATTTCGGTGAGGTGTGTAAGTTCAACATGGTCTAGAGCACAATATCCGGTTGAGAGGGCTCTTTTAAGTAGTTTTTGTGGCAACACATCACGTGACTGCCTGTAACGGTATGTTCCGTGCTTTAAGTCACTTGATAACTCGTGACGTCATTTTATGTGGCAACGGTACCTGCAAGAAAGCAGGGCTATGAAAACCCGGCTATGCTAGGTAGTTGCTAGGCGATGCGAGCTGGAGTACAGAGGGGCTGGGGCTACGACAGGCTTTACTGTACACCCTACTTCTTTTCTTGCTCCTCACCCTTACATTCCTTCTCATCCATTACCATACGATACCATGCCTGGCTGTGCTACGTCAGGACCTACTTGGCACATACCCGTTCACTGTGTCGTATATTCCCACACATTGAAGGCTGCATAAAAGCGCAGGCGCGCTGATGTCAGCACGTGTGGCCAATGACGAATGATAGTTTCCTGTCGGCTCCGCACTGAAAATCAAAAAGCTTTACAGTTACCGCTGTAAAAACAGAAAACGGGTATGAGCTCTACAGAACTTCAAAGCCTATGCTTTAGTAATTGCAGTTTAAATATTTCTACTGGATAATTCTCTAAAGAACTATTAAAGGAGGCAGTACATATAAAAGGCAACCAAGCATGTGACGGCGCGTCTACATCGCTCAGGAATGCATTTGCGTGCGTTTGAGCGCAGCGTGTGACCAGTTCACAATGCTCTCGGAACAAACCACTCATCTATAATAAAGAGATATTCAAACAACATCTCTTTCTATGCACACCATTTAACCTAGCTTGGAGGCTGCCACCCGACAAACGAAACTAAATGATGAGGCACAGTATCACGCAAAACATAACGTGACAGCAGGCTTGTCGACAATGAAGTGCTGTCCTGTATTCTCAAGGAACGGCAAAAATCAATGATACATGAATCGAAGATGCACTGCTGTTCACAAATAGTAAGGAGCTTACAATGCTTTTTTACACAGAAGAATACCTGAGCCAGCACATGCGCTAAAAAGGAATGCCAATGGTAATAAATTGCATGTTGTCACGTTATCCGAAAATGCTTTATTGTAGTGCCTGTCCATCATTTGCTCGAGTAGCAATAAAATGCTCCATATGGTCAAATTTTAAACCCAGTTGCTGTGAAAAAGTATTTTGTGCATGTCTTATTTACACGAGCCTGTTTTCTGCTTAGGTTTATCTTACCAGGAAAACCTTTCATTTAAAACGCAACGTCAGAGTAATTAACACGTGACTCTCTCACGTAGTGGAAGCTTGTGAGAGCTTTTTTTATGTATTAATGGAGGTTTCCTTGGACAATACTGGCTTTTGTGAGGTTCGTAAATCTCACGAGCCCAGACAAATATTTCATACGTTCTCCACAGCTAACGTTTCTCACTTCAGTGAGATTAGGAAGAGGAACGCGATGGTCAAGGAATAGCTGTCGGTAATTACTTATTCCAGCGAAATACTGAGAGCACAAGTGTTGTAACAAAAATACCTACAACAAGAAAAATGCCGTATCTAGCTGTTTTTAAGAGATTTAAGCACAATATCTATACGTCAGTAGCCTACACAGTAATCAGTGCCACTACAATTTAACACAATGAAGGCATGAAGACACATTAGGAAATTCAGTGACTCATCACTTCCCTATGCCCGCTGTTGCCTTTATTTTAGCCGCAATATTGCGCCGCACCGCGGTACAGTCATCAGCACGACCGCCCCGCGTCGTCACCTGGACCACTTGGACTGAGACCAGCGCCGCGAAAGGGAGCCAGCTGACGCTGAAATATATGTATATAGATTAACTCGATAAATATTAAATACGAAGCATTTCTTAGCGAACTTCGCCTACTTTGAGAGTATACATTTATCTATCTAACCGCCTACAACATTGTGCTATCCCGGCCGTTTCGTCAATATGATGTAGAGGTAAATTTGTATCCCACAACATGACTGCATCATGAACATAAATGACGGATCACAACATAAAAATCATGACATGCCTGTCACGAGCGACATGGTTTACGTGGCACACTCTTGGTGCTCTCTTATCCTTTTCTTTAATGAGGTGTATGCTCAAAACTGGTATGCCGCAACATGACTGCATGACGAACATAAATGATACGTCATAACACAAAAATCCTGATATGCATGTCATGAGCGCCGGAGGCACGCGCCGAGGGCGAGCGCGAGCCTCCCGGCGTTGCATGGCGTTTCATGGTATTGTGAGTGGTGTAGGTTATACGATACGCGTGAAAACCGACCCACAGCTTAAGGAGCTTCGCCCCTAAAATGTTACATGCATGTCATTAGTGGCATGATTTACCTGCCACGCGTTTCGCTAATGGGATGTATACCGAAATTGCTACGGCGCAACACGACTGCATGACGAACGTAAATGACAGGCCATAACATTAGAATCACGACATGCGTGTCGTGCGTGGCATGATTTAGATGCCACAGCCTTGGTACTCTTGCGGCCGTTTCGTTAACTTCATATGTACCAAAAGCGGCATGGCGAGACAACAATGAAGATCCATTTTACGTTCCTAGTGTATGCTTCGCATTTACTTGATTCCCACTGCACGTGAGATCTGCCAATTTTTTTTCCCCCAGTGAAAGCGCCCGCAATATGGTCGGCACTATAGTCCACGTGGTGCTGTCGACGCTTCAGAGCGTTCGTGCTAAGCGTACTAAGGGCTGAACATGACGTGCACACTGCTAAGAAGAAGACTATGCGCCGGCATGACCTTTCCAGATTGAACGCTGCGTCGCACTCACAAATAAATATGAGAAAATTTAAAAGCCTTGTTTTTCTCTTTCAAAAACTCAGGCGGCTCTTCTGAGATGTTGAAGGCAGTATGTTTTTTTCTTAGAAGCCCATTGTGCTTACGTTAGTGCATAGCTCAGCAGCCGACACAACTGTAGCAAAGGGACACGTAGTTACACTTGAAGAAAACATGGCATCCTGACATCAGCAGAAATTTCTTGAAAAGTGCAAAATTATTGATCTGGAAAATATCTTTTCCACGTCTCGCTTTATGAAAGCACAGTTTTTAGTCGCGGTGTACGAAATCGTTGTGTTATGTTGTTGTTAACGTAGGCACCTAGTCAAACCGATGCAAACGAGGTGTGCACCCCCCGTGAAGCTTCGCATCGCACCATGGTCCTTTTTAGCGGGAGATGGTGTAATTTTTTTAATGAACGGTATATTGCGGCGCTAAACCAGAACGTCCTGGCCTGCGTACTGTTTTTCAAACTAAAAAAATTCACAGCATATCCACGGAGTGAATGATGATGAGTGGGCGAAGCTCCGGAAGTTCATCGTAGTCATGCCGAGTTCCGGATTAATTTAGTTAACGCGCACGCTACGAATCCTTATGGTGCACAAGTGAAATCTCCCACCGGCACTTCAATGCACGTCAAGATCCAGTGCATATATATATATATATATATATATATATATATATATATATATATATATGGGTGGCCGGTGAACGGTTCTCCAGCACGAGCAGTCGGTATTTTTCAATCAAGAAACTCGCTAGAAGACGCTGCCTGCGCCAACGTTGTCTCTCGCGGGTGAGGGCGCGTTCTCCTTCTTTGCGAGCTGGTAGAGCGTTCATCGAATAAAGAGCGTTTCCATAGTCAACGCGCGCCTTTCGCTCTATCTGTCTCTCTCTCTCTCACACAAGACAGCAGATGGAAGAGTGAGAGAGCTCGCACGCCGGGAGGCACGCGCCGAGGGCGCGCCTCCCACACGTAGCACCATTCATTCCTTTGAAGGTAACGCGCTACTAGGAAAAACGGACGGACAGACCCAAACCTTAAGGAGCTTTGTCCCTAAAAACTAAATCCACAATATTGCCTAATTTTAGGGCGGTTTCTTAATATTTAGCGGCTTAAAACAATGCCAACGTAACCGCAGACCGTGCCCTGGGCTGCAGAATTATATTGTTACAATATTACGAGCATTGCGACACCTGCGTCGAAATAAGCTTGGCGCATCAATATTCAGCGAATTATGACGATTTTTTTCTGCCAGGGTGTCACAGTGATTCTGGTGTTTAAACGTCTAACGAAGAGGACGAGTGTTCGATCCCGGCTGCAACGGTCGCATTTTCGATGGAGGCAAAATTGCTTGACGCCCTGGCACCGTGCGTTGGCAGTTTACATCAAAGAATCCCGGGTGGTGTAAATTTTCAGAGTCCTGCACTACGGCGAGCCTACAAATGATACCACGGTTGTGGGAGGTAAAATTCCGCAACTGTGATATCTGTATTCTGCGTAAAGCGGAGACGAAAAAAAAACGCTACTCTAGCGGTCAGTATGCACGTAGGGATTTTCGGGCAAATGCTCGTTTTTTTTTTTTTTTTAAACATGGCTGAAAGCGACAACTTATTTTGCACTATTCAAGAAATCTGTGCAGATGCCAGGATGCCACGTTTTCTGCAAGGGTGAGTACGTGACCTTTACCTCCAGTTGTGCCGCTTGCTAGGCTATACACTGACGTAAGCACCACCGCGCTTCTAAGAAACAACATACTGCCTTCAAAATTCCAGGAGAGCAACTCGAGTTTCTTGATGGAGCAACATAAGCTTCTGTAATTTTTTTGCAGTTACTTGTGAGTGAAGCAGGGCGTTGAACCATCAAAGGTCATGCCGGCGCATAGCCTTGTTTGTAGTGTTTGAGCTATGTGCCCATCCCGTACAGTCATCAGTACGCTTAGCACGAACGCTTTGCGGCGTTGCAGGAACACGTGGAACCCAGTGCCACCATATTGCGCGCGCTGTTCCTGGAAGAAAATATTTCTTCAGTTATTCATTAAACAAATTACAAGAACCAACCGTTCCCAGTTGGTTCTTGTAAATGAACCCTCGTCCAAGCACCTTCCTGTCACCTCAGGCGTCCCCCAAGGCTCAATCTTAGTACCACTTCTTTTTTTAATATATATTAACGAACTACCACAGCATGTATCGTGTCCGATTCGTATGTTCGCCGACGACTGTGTAATTTATCATATTGTAACTAACATTTCAGACCAAGAATTTCTTCACAGCAACCTTCACAACGTACATAACTGCTGCATTCGTTGGCAAATGGCTCTAAACGCTAAAAAATGCAAATTTATCGCAATTTCTCGCAAGCGTAATCCATTCCATTCCACTTACACAATCGCAAACGTCCCCGTTGAATCAGTTCTCACGCATAAGTACTTAGGCATAACTCTATCCAACGACCTTTCCTGGACTGTGCATGCGACTAACGTCATTTCATCAGCTAACAAGACCTTAGGATTCATGAAACGTCACCTCCGTCACACGCCACAACAAGTCAAACTACTCGCGTACAAATCGTTTGTCAGAACACAATTTGAATATGCCGCTGCCATCTGGAACCCTCACCAAGCATATATCATCAATGCACTTGAATCACTTCAGAATCGTGCCACAAGATTCATCCATTCTTAATATTCATATACCATCAGCATTTCCTTCTTAAAGGCTGAATCAAACTTGTCATCCCTCGCTTTTCGTCGTCGTGTTGCCACGCTCTCTCTTTTTCACAAAGTTTTTACA
Organism: Hyalomma asiaticum; assembly: GCA_013339685.2. Taxonomy (NCBI): domain Eukaryota; kingdom Metazoa; phylum Arthropoda; class Arachnida; order Ixodida; family Ixodidae; genus Hyalomma; species Hyalomma asiaticum. Next base: position 8,394 of record JABSTT010005592.1, on the reverse strand, counting down.
GCTCGCTAAACCACCAACCTTACATCACGCAAGCATCGTCAGGCACGTCAATGCGCACTAACCATCAACTGCAAGTAACCCGTCCACGTACACGAACAGTAACATTTCAAGCTTCATTTTTTCTTCGAGCTGTCAAAGGCTGGAACGACCTGCTTCACCACGCTGCTGCCGTGCCAAGACATGCCGAGTTTCTGGACGCAGTGCAAACATATATCCCACCATAACACCTGCTTTTATTGTACAGTTATGTTAAAGGGCCACTAAACAGGCTCCTACTTTTTTTTAACCCAAACCACGGTCGGTCTGGACGCGCGCGTTCGCTCAAAGAGGGAGCGAACGCGCGCGTCCAGACCGGCCGTGCCCAAACAAGCTAACTCAATCATAGAGACGCTTGCGGCGACCACATTTTGCGCATATGGCAGCGTTGGGCGCTACACAGACGCCGTATTTCAAACAAAAAAAAATCCTGCGTCTCTTTCCAGCGATTGACCAGCCGTCCTTACATCCTAGGTGTCGTCATGTTCCACCGTGAACAACTTTGCGCAGTTGTAGCTCGTTGATTGGTCGAAATCAGGTCTGTTGTCAGACCCTGTGGCCATCCCACCGGCGTGAGCCAACACCACCTAGAAGAAAAGAAGGCCTCCGCATCACCTCCTCTACTTGTCAGTTACGTCACGCAAGTCGGATCGGCGTTCCTGAAACGCGGCGCGCGTTCTGTAAAGTGGGCGGAGTCTCGACAGCGCGCCGCGCCTACCCTCTCCTCCGCAGAGAAGGGTGGGGAGGCCGACCGATTAAAAAAAGTAGGAGCCTGTTTAGTGGCCCTTTAACCACCCCTTATGTAATACCCCAAATCGGCGTCTTTAAGGTAAGAAAATGACATGAAAGAAATATTTCAGCTGCCACCCTTTCGCGGCGTTGGACTCAGTCCAAATGTCCCAGGCATCGCTGCGGGGCGTTCGTCCTTATCACTGTACTGCGTCGTGGCGCAAAGTGGCTTCTAGAATAAGAGGCAACACCGCGTATAGAGAAGCGATGGGTCACGGAATTTTCTACTGCGTCTTCATAAATTGCGTTAAACCTTTCTGGTTCCTGTGTAGGATACTGACCTCTAAATATTGCGCTAGAATCTCTTCAAACACATACAAACAGCTTTCTTGATGTGTAGTTTTTATTTATTTAGGATGGACATGCAAAGTTGGATGGACATGCAAACTTCGTCGAGCAAAGTTGGAGAGGAAGCAGCGTGAACACGGGGTCGACGACGAAAAACATGCACCCAACCACGCCTTATTTCTTTTATTTATTTACTTATTAATCTGTTTAAAGCCACTAATTTTTCTCAGAGAGATCATAGTAGCTGCAAATCTGAAGAGTTTAAAAGGCTAGAGGTGGGGTGGGGAACAATAACGTCTACACAGGAAACACACACAGATAAAATCTACCATATCGCGGTCGTTTTTCGGGTATGGCTCTCGGCTGTTGACCCGAAGATCGCAGGATGGAATTCCGGACCCGTCGGCTGCATTCAGATGGAGGTGAAATGTTGAGGCCCTTGTACTGTGCGATCAAAAAATACTCCGCGTGTTGATTGAGTTGCAGAAGCTGGCTTGGGATGCGGCCAGACCCCGGCGACTATTGCCGGTAAGGCACACCCTCACCAGAGCAGGATTGGCCACCCTGGTGCAGTAATGGGCACAGCCTCCCATGAATACGGCAGTTAACCCTCGGCCCTCAGTCCCCAGCGGCTGCGAAGCAATTGACCACGGCGGCGGTCAGACCTGTGACGCAGCAGAGAGAGCTAAGAACCTCCGGATCCGGACAGGCCGCCTTTGGAAGCTGACCCTGGAAACGTTTAAGGCAAGAACTTTACCTACCGAGGGAAGTCTAGAGGTACTGTTGGAAGAATTAGCTGGCATTAAATGGGAGGTTACAGGGTTCAGTGAGGTCAGGAGGACGGCGGAACCCTTTACAGTGCTGAAAAATGGGCACGTCCTCTACGCTACCGTGGACTAGTGGACACAAGATAACTAGGAGTGGGATTTCTGGCCAACAAAATCTTTGCTGGCCACATAGAGGAATATTATACCATTAATGAGAGGGTAGCAGGTCTTGTATTTCGGCTTAAAAGAAGTACAAAGTAAAGGTGGTACAGGGCTATGCACCTACACCTAGCCACGATGACCACCTAATTGAACGCTTCTATGAAGATGTGGAATTGGCAATGGCTAAAGTAGCCTCACACCATTGCGATGGGAGACTTCAACGCCAAGGTAGGGAAGAAGCAGGCTGCCGACAAGGCTGTCGGGAACTATGGCCTGCGTTGTAGGCTTGACAGAGGACACTTGTTAGTAGAGTTCGCAGAGCGGAATAATCTGCTCGTCATGAATACGCTCTTCCATAAACGGGAGAATCGGTAGTGGTCTTGCAGAAGCAAGAATGGCGAGCATAAAAATGAAATGTACTTCATACTATGCGATCTCGCTGGCGTCGTGCAGGATGTGAAAGTGCTGGGCGGGGTTAGGTGCAGTGACCTCAGGATGGTGCGATCTCGAATTGGGCTAGACTCGAGGAGGGACCGCAATAAGCTATTACGAAGGAAACAGATCAATGAACTAACAGTCAGACTAAAAGTCGAAGAATTGAGGATGGCGGTGCAAAACAGACATTTTGCTCTAAATGAGCAAGCAAACACTTGCGTTCAGGAAGTCAACGATAATCCCACGCGCGGTGTCACGAAGTGTGCAATAGAGGTAGGAGGTAAGATCGGCAGACAGATTACTAGCAAACTTTCCCAGGAGACAAAAGACTTGATTAGAAAACGGCCAGGCATGAAAGTATCGAATGTAACTGACAGAATAGAACTAGCGGAGCTTTCGAAGTTAATAAGGGTGAGACAGCCGACATACGAAAGCATAATAAGTAGCGGATTCAGTATGTCTGAAGAACGGAAGGAGCCTGAAAGCGGTGATGAGAGGTCTAGGTGTAGGCGAAAATCAGACTTATGCGTTAAAAGACAGGCAAGACAATGTGATCACGAATAGGGATGAGATAGTTACAATAGCCGAGGAGTTTTACAGAGATCTCTACAGTAGCCACGAAAACCAGGATTGTGAACGCGGAAGTAGTTCAGAAGAGGTTGACATTCCGCCAGCAGTGACAGAAGAAGTAGTGAAAGCTTTGAAAGAGATACACGGGGCAAAGGCACCTGGTGAGGATTAGATAACGGTAGATCTCTTGAGGGTTGGTGGGCATATTATACTAGAAACATTGGCAAGCCTGTATACGCAATGCCTAATGACTGCGAGCATATCGGAATCTTACAAGAATGCGAACGTCAACCTAATGCATAAGAAAGAGGCGACACAAAGGGTTTGAAAAATTACAGACCAGTTAGCTTACTGTCAGTCCTCTACGAGGTATTTACCAAGGTAATCCCTAACAGAATTTGTGCCACGTTAGATTTCAGTCAACCTAATGAACAAGCCGGGATTCGAAAGGGTGTTCAACAGTAGATCATCTTCACACTATCAATCAGGTAATGGAGAAATGCGCAGAGTATAACCAGGAAATGTATAACCTTCATAGATTACGAGAAACCATTTGGTTCCGTATATAACTTTGCAATCATGTAGGCATTGCGTAATCAGGGCGTAGACGAGCATTGCGTAAGACTACTGGAAGATATCTACAACAGCTGCACAGCTACTATAGTCTTACATGAGGAGAGCAGTAAAATACCTATAAAAAAGGGCGTAAGGCATGGGGACTCAACCTCTCCTATGTTATTCACAGCATGTTTACAAGAAGTGTTTAGAGTATTGGATTGGGAACAGGTGGGTGTAAGGGTAACCTCAGTAACCTCAAATTTGCTGATGACATTGCCTTGCTAAGTAACTCGGGAGATGAACTACAACGCATGATTACTCACCTAAACAGGCAAACTAGTAGAGTGGGTCTGAAAATTAATATGCAGAAAACTAATGCTCAATAGCCTTGAGGGAGCACAGCAGTTTGACATAGCTGGCGAGCCCTTGGAAGTCCTAAGTCAATGTATCTACTTTTCTCTCGGCTTCCTTTTTCGCGGCATTCTAGGGAGGCCTGTTGGACACTCAGGTTTTCCCCACATCTGCTGCGCAATGGATGTTCACCTCCAGACAGGAGGAAATTGTGGGTACCATAGGTGTGCCCTACCCTGAGACGTCAGAAAAGGACATCCCTTTGTCTTGACAAGCGCAATGGTTGCCATTAACCGAACTGTGGCTTAACTACGTAAAACTAACTAAGGACTTGAGCATTCAACTTGCTTTGCCAGTAGCGTCGTATACTTCTTCGCAAGTATGGCCTTAGGTCAACGGCCGGAGCAGCTCTTGATGCTTTGCTAGCTAGTGTGTCTAACGACGCAGCACTTCGGTCTGCCAGCTTATGGCCCTCACTGCCCTCTGTGCCCAGGCATCCAGCACACAGTTGGGTGTTGGCCAGAGGCATACATACAACACACAAGAGCATAAAGTTGTGAAGTTATCGGATTTGTGTGTTTGCTGAAGGCCATTAGTGCTTTCGCAACGCTTTCAAGTGCTTTCACAACTTGATCTACTTCGTGTTTCAGAGCACACCGCAGTGTCTCTGCTGTAAAGATGCTAGTGTCAGAGTGCAGGACCTTGCACTCTTAAAAAGGATGGACCAATTCCTGCCTATAGGAAACACACACTTGGGTGCAATACTAGGTGCACGAGTATGTGCTGTAGCTCCATAAAATTTATCTGGATATGGGACCCTGCCCTGTGCTTCGTCACTTTTACAAACGACGTGTCGCAATCAATGACGTGCCACAACCAGAGTTCAAAACGCTTCGCAGGAGTCATTAAGCAATTTTTAAGAAGCGGAGTTCGGCTACCGTCGCTAAGGCTTGTCACGCGGAGTGAGAATGGCTCTCTCGTTCTAAGTTTTTCTCAAGAAGTACAGCAGAGGTCATATCATTGATAGTAGGAAAACAATAATGGTGTTTGCGTGTACGCTTAGAAAATAGTCGAACGCCATGTATGATAGCTGGAACTCAAGCGACCATTCGTTCGACTCAGCGTAGAGGCTTTGTATAAGACTTGTCCTGTAAGCGCCGGTGGCGAGTCCAATGCCTTGATCGTGGACAGAATCAAAGACCTTTACAGTGCTTGGTAGCTAACTGGTAGTCTAGAGCGCCATAGTCTAACCGTGATCGCACAAAGTTCCTGTGCAGGTTCAACAAGCAGTTCCTGTCAATACCCCATATTGTTTGTCAGAGTAGTTTTGCAGAATATTGATTGTTTTAAGACATTCAGTTTTGAGATGCTTGATGTTGAGAAAGTTTCGAGTCGAGTACAATTGCTAAAAATTTATGTTCCGTGTTGATTGATATAGCCTCTCCATATAGTGAAATATCAGGATTTCGAATAAGACCTCTCTTTCTAGAGAACGCAACACGAGTGCTCTTGAGATGATTATACTAAAAGCCAGTTTAATTTGCCATTTAGGCACCCTCTTAAGCGCTAGTTGAACCTGACGTTCGCTTATTGCGATGTTGCAAGAATTAAACCCTATCCGCACGTCATCAACATATGCGGAACAAAACACACAGGATGGAAGAACACTTCGCAGCCAGTTCAATTTTACAATAAAGAGAGGGCAGCTTAAAACGTGCACACCCCCTTAGGCACACGTGTCTCTTGTATAATGTGCCTAGGCAATGCTTTGCCCACTCTCACGCGGAATGTGAGCTCAGACAGGTAACTTTCAATAGCGTTTAGCATGTTTCCCCGCACACTCATTGTAATTAGGTTTCGGAGTAATATGAACGGTGATGCTGTCCCAGTGGCTTTGCCTAAGTCGAGGAAAACGGGGAGGAAAAATTTCTTTTGTATATAAGCATCCCCGACCTTTGCCTCAATTCGGACGATATGAGAGCAATCGTTGACCTACCTTCCCTGAAGCCGCACTGAAGTGGGCCCAAAAGATGTTCACTTTCTAGGAAATGAATTAAACGTCGGGTAATAATTTTTTATACTGTGCCCAAGCAACCTCTTAACGCTAGGGACCTATAACAATTGGCTATTTATTGGTCCTTTCCTTTTCTTGTGTACTGGTATGACAATAGCTTCTTTTCAACGATGTAATACAGTCCGATGCCGACATCCTTTTGTAAACGGACAGGAGTTCGCTCAGTGTATCGGGGCGTCATTATCTCATACATGATGTGGTCGCCAACTGGGGCTGAGTTGTCGCATGAAGCGATAGAGGCCTTAAAGTCAGCGAGATTAAAGCGAGCGTTATAGCACTCGTGTCCTGGTACATCGTGTCCTGTAAAGCTGGCATCACTCACTACATTCATCGGATTACCGGGCCGCTGTCATTTTTTAGGCACCAGCTCTATATTTCTGATGCCAGGAATTCTGTGACGTCATCGCATAAGCTGCACGAAGCATCTATCCGTTTCGGTTTCGGTTCGAACACACTGTTCAGCCGGTTATTTAAATTTATTGGTGCGTTTCTGAGCAAACTGAGCCACCCTGTCTGCTGCAGGGCTATCAGTAGAATCCAAAAACATGGATGTCAGAACATTGTAAGAAAACCGCCGGAGTTGCCCTTTAACTCGTGTGTACACTGAACGAATCAAGGACGCGGACAGAAATGTGTCGCTCGATGTGTGAAAGAGCACGTTTTTCTATTCTAGTTTTCCTACGTGGCATTTCGCTACGATCACTTGACATCAAGCCTCGAAACACGGTTGGAGAAACTTACCATTATCTAAGGGAGTAAAAATGTGAGCAAATTCTATAATCAAATAGTTTCTTGAAGCCATAACTAAGGTTTAATTGCCGTTAAATGACAGAAGAAAGAGTTCATTTTCATTTCTACAATTACTGGGCGGAATATTGGCATCTTACACCATCAGAATTCTTTCTACTCCTTCCTGTATATTTTTGAAGTCATTTGCGTGCTTTTGCGCCCTATAATCTCCAAGGATTGTGAGAGACGCCTTAGTGGAGTGCTCCAGAAAATTTGACCACCTGGGATTCTTTAACGTGCACTGACACCGCACACATGGGCCTCAACATTTGGCCGCCATCGAAATGCAGCCGCAGCGGCCGGGATTAGATCCCGCTACCTTCGGGTCAGCGGCAGGGTGTCATGGCGACTAGAACACCATGGCGGGGCTTTAAAGAGATGAAGAGGCGTAAAGGATAATCCAGCAGACCGCACTCATTGTGGGAATTGATGTCGCGCGAAGCAGCGGGTGAGGCGTCTATATACGATGAATGCTTTTGCGAGCAGCCAAGGGATACGAACTGGATCAACGCTTTTGTCGGCAATGCTGTTAAGCTTTCGAAGAGGAAGGCATGCTTTCGTTCGCTTACGAGTGCAGCACTGGCGTCGCCTCTTAGAGCATTTCTATGGGGTCAAGAAAAGCAGGACAAAAGCATGCTGCGGGATATTAGAACATATGTTTTACTCCATATCTCGTCCTTACAGTGGTTAACACATATTAAAACTGCTTTTGACATGCAAACTAGTAGAGAAGCTCAGGGGAATATGAAGGTTTGAATCGATGAAGAGATCGTATCGCTGATCGCTGATCCGAAGGTTGCGGAATGGAATCCCGACAGCGCTTGCTGCATTTCGATGTAGGCGAAATGTTGAGGCCCGTGTACTGTGCGAAGTCAGTGCACGTTTAAGAAGCCTAGGTGATGGAAATTTCCGGAGCTCTCCACTACGGCGTCTCTCATAATCAAATCGTAGCTTTCTGAAGTTAAGCTCCACATATCAATCAATCAATCAATCAATCAATCAATCAATCAATCACATTGGTCTGTCCGTGAAAGGCGGGTATCCGCCACAAGTGAGATTGAATGTTAGTATTAAGGTCTTTTGTGAATCAAGGACCAACGAATAGGGATACTGCAAGTTCAGTGTTATGTGTCAGGAAAAGCGTTTTATAGCACATTAGTTCTGCGGAGTTCTGCAAGGTGTACTAACTATGAAATATCTCAGAAATCCATGTGAATTTCCTTAAACCTTTGAGTGGCAAACAGGCGGATGCTAAGATTCCTTTTCATAGTTGCTACTCCACCTTGTGGAATTCCGCATCACTCAGTTGCCATATTCATGGCCACGTGCTTAGATCTGCCCGATCAGCTCCCCGTCGCCCTCTTAATTTGTAGCCTCCTGGTTACCCTCCCTTGGTACAGCGACCCACCTCGGACAGGCGATGGTTCAGGGTTCGATATCCTGACATAGGACGGATTTTTCGTCAGCTATGGAACTCGATTCTGAGATATCTATTTCCATTACTTCGTAGCTTTGTTCATCCTCTCTTCAGAAGCGATTTATGCACATTTGTAGAACTGAAGTGTCTTAGGGAGG
>JABSTT010005591.1:0-16214 GCA_013339685.2 Hyalomma asiaticum | reverse complement strand
TGTACTAACTATGAAATATCTCAGAATCCATGTGAATTTCCTTAAACCTTTGAGTGGCAAACAGGCGGATGCTAAGATTCCTTTTCATAGTTGCTACTCCACCTTGTGAATTCCGCATCACTCAGTTGCCATATTCATGGCCACGTGCTTAGATCTGCCGATCAGCTCCCCGTCGCCCTCTTAATTTGTAGCCTCCTGGTTACCTCCCTTGGTACAGCGACCACCTCGGACAGGCGATGGTTCAGGGTTCGATATCCTGACAAGGACGGATTTTCGTCAGCTATGGAACTCGATTCTGAGATATCTATTTCCATTACTTCGTAGCTTTGTTCATCCTCTCTTTCAGAGCGATTTATGCACATTTGTAGAACTGAAGTGTCTTAGGGAGGTCTAGGTGCTCGAGACGTTTGGTACATGCGCGTAACCCTCCGCCCGAGGTAGGCGGGTAAGCCCCACTGGTAATTGAATGTCAACCTATCCACGTATGTTGATCAAGACGGCCAAAAAAAACATTGGGTATTTATAAGGACGCACTTTGCCTGTATTGAACAACAGAAAGAGGAATAGTTTTTTGTAGGTTGCGATAGAAATGTGCACGTAAAAGCAGACAGACATACGCGTTGCAAAGACAGAATGAAACGTACAACGCATGGCGTGGGTAGGAATTGAACTCCTCTCCCCCAAAACGTTAAGCGAGCACGCTACCACTTTTGCAGCGCGTGGGGGGAGCAGGCAGCTACTCGCACGCGTTGCAATACGCATCGAAAATGAAACCAATGTATCAGGAATTACGGTGTAGCTGTCTCACTAACGTCAGTTGTTCTTATAGCGTGTGCTTACGGCTCTTGGTTTAATGTAAGTGTCGTACGACGATTTATTACCGTGCAGAGGATACAGCTCGTCCGAGAAGGCAGTCGAGAGCCGACATGACGCAACACGAACGAAGATCGCGCGCACAGCGACAAATGCCAAATCGCTTCTTCTTCCTCCTCTACATTACAATATCCCCCCGGCGAGAAGAGGAGCCAACCTGGCGACTTATGGCGTTGGCATGATCACGGGGTCGTAACACTGTTTAAGTCGGCTGGCATGAACCGCGTCACGACCGCGATGCCGGTGGTCGGTAGGTGGTGTCAAGGGTACGGTGACATAGTTAACTGCAGAGGTATGGTCTACGACGTGGAAGGGGCCGTCGTAGCGAGCAAGAAGCTTGCTCTAGAGGCCAGGACTGTGAGTTGGGACCCATAGCCAAGCGAGGGAGCCAGTCTGGAACTGTGATGTTGGTATGTCGCTGTTATATGGCGCAGTTTCTCGCGACTTTGAGCGGTGGTCGTAAGGGTACGAGCGAGTTGTCGACAATCTCCTGCATATGTCCCCGCTTCAGAGACCGGTGTGCATTCGGATGTGTCCGGTCGGTATGGCAGCATCGTATCCAACGTACATGAGGGCTCTCGTCCATATAACAGAAAAAATGGTGAAAATTCAGTAGTGGCCTGTGTCGCGGTGTTATATGCATACGTCACGAACGGCAACACGGTGTCCCAGTTACTGTGATCCGAAGCAGCGTACATATTCAGCATGTCACCGAGTGTGTGGTTGAATCTTTCTGTAAAGCCGTTCGTTTGGGGGTGGTAGGTTGTAGACTTGCGGTGAACGATGCTGCATGCAGCGAGGAGGGATTGTATGACTTCAGAGAGGAACACGCGCCCCCTGTCGCGGAGCAGTTCTCGGGGTGCTCCATGTCGAAGAACGAAGTTCCGCAAGATGAAAAATGCGACCGCGTGCGCAGTGGCGGCTGGGAGCGCTGCAGTCTCGGCGTAGCGCGTCAAGTGGTCGACGCCAGCAATTATCCATCGGTTGCCCGCCGAGCTGCAGGGCAGTGGCCCGCAGAGGTCAATGCCGATGTGGTCAAAGGGACGATATGGACAAGGCAGCGGCTGTAGCTCGGCAAGGAGGCGCTGATTACGGCGTTGGCAGGCCGTGCAAGCTCGAATGTACTGACGGACGAAGTTACACATTCGATGCCAGTAAAAACGGCGCCTTAGCCTGGTATACGTTTTCAGAACAACAGCATGACCATTATGAGAAGCATCATGGAAATAAGCGCAGATATTGGAACGCATGTGCCGTGGTATCACAAGGGGCCATTTGCGGCCATTGGGTAAATAATTTCTGCGGTAAAGTATGCCATCGCGCACAGCAAAGTGAACGGCTTGGCGGCGGAGTGTTCGAGAAGAGGGTGCCACGGATGGATCGTGGAGGAAGCTTAACATTGCTGAAAGAAGTGGATCCTTGCGTTGCTCCGCCTGCATATCGGTGACGTCGATGGGTGACAAGGATACGGAAGGCGTTGATACAGAGGCCAATTCGGGAGGTAGCGGTGATCGAGAAAGTGAATCAGCGTCCGAGTGTTTCCAGCGTGATCGATAGATAACGCGGATGTCGTATTCTTGCAACAGAGGCGACCTCGCGGACCTTTCAAAGAGAACAGCCAGCAGAGGGCGTTGTGATCGGTAACTACGTCGAATGGACGACTATATAAGTAAGGACGAAAATTGGTGAGTGCCCAAATGATGACCAGACATTCCTTTTCCGTCAGAGTAGTTGGCTTCTGCCTTCTTAAATGTACGACTTCGCGACGACATACCCCTCGTAGCCATCTTTCCGTTGCGTGAGAACTGCACCAAGTCCTATCCCGCTGGCGTTCGTGCGTCCGTGCGTAGGGTCGTAATGGCGAAGGATCGGCAGCGAAGTGAGCAGGCGGCGTAGTTGCTGGAAAGCTTCATCACACGAGGTTGACCACGCGGAGATGCCATTGCGAGCAGTTAGCAAATTGTTCAATGGTGCGGTGATAGTAGCGAAATTGCGTACAAAGCGCCGAAAATATGAGCACAGGCCCATATAGCTGCGGAGTTCCTTAAGAGTAGTGGGCACAGGAAACTCTGCGACCGCGCGAAGCTTGGCTGGGTCGGGAAGCACACCATCCTTCGACGCAACGTGTCCCAGTATTCTTAACTGGCGCGTAGCAAAACAACACTTTTTGATATTGAGTTGGAGGCCAGCAGATGTGAGGCAGTTCAATATCTGACGCAAGCAAACGAGGTGCGTCGGAAAATCGGACGAAAACACGACGATGTCGTCGAGACAGCATAGACACGTTTTCCACCTGTAGTTGCGAATAAGGGTGTCCATAATGAGCTCGAATGTGGCGGGCGCGTTACAGAGCTCGAAAGGCATTACGGTAAACTCGCACTAGCCGTCGGGTGTGATGAATGCCGCTTTCTCGCAATCTTCTTCAGACATCGGTACTTGCCAATAGCCGGAGCGAAGATCTAATACCCCTGTCACACGAGGCAACTTAAGTGCACTTCGAGCGAGTGAACTTACACTCGCAGAGTACACTTACGCTCACGCACTGCTACACGAGAAACAGAAGCGCGCTTTGGAAATGTGCATTCCACTAGCGGACGTGGCCGCGAACTACCCTAGGTCGAGAATAACGAGGTTTCCTTTTGAAATATGATTTGTTTTATTGCATAGCAGTATTTCTAATAAAAACAATGTTTTAAAAATCCTGCGGGCCCCGTGTTATGCATTAGCGTATTTCTTTGCAAGCCACTGCTACCGAGGCTACACACTCGATCGCCGCGAAGTGAGTTAGGCGAACACACTCGCCTGCAAGTGCGCTTTGCAGAGAATGTCACTAAACGTTCCCGTGTGACAGCGTGCGAATGGCACTAGCGGCGAAGTGCACTTAAGTTGCCTCGTGTGACAAGGGTGTAAGGATGAGAAGTACTCCGCTCCTTGCAAGCAGTCGAGTGCGTCATCTATCCGGGGTAGTGGGTAGACATCTTTTCGAATTATCTTATTCAGCCGACGATAATCCACACAAAAGCGTATTGACCCGCCTTTCTTGCGTACTAATACCACGGGAGAAGCCCAAGGACTGTGTGAAGGACGAAGAACTCCACGCTGCAGCATATCGTCAGCCTGCTCGTTGACGACCTTCCCCTCGGCTACCCACACGCGGTATGCTCGCTGACGTAACGGAGGATGCTCAACCAATGTGAACGCTGTGAGTGACGCTCGGTTTACGTCCTGAGGATGGGTGGTCACAATCAAACGAAGAGCGAAGTTCCTGAAGAAGCGCGAGCACCTGCTGGCGGTAAGAAGACAGCAGGTTGTCGTCCAAAGCAGCTTGTAGGACGGCCGCTGCCTACGACGACGACGACGACATTGAGGATTGTGACGATGTGCACTGCGTGCGAAAAGTAAGAGCGTCTAGCTGGTGTTACGACCGGGCTTTCTGCTGAGAACAGCGCACGTGGCTTGTTCCGTTTGGCGTGCAAAACGAGCGCGACGAGGAAGGTCGCCGGCTCGTTTGGCCTGAGCTCCGCGTCCTCGCAGATTAAAACATCTGCGTTCAGCCGAGGCGCCGCGGTGGTGCCGAGAAGGACTTCAGTTGCTGAGTTGAAAGGGTGGTCGTTTCTTCGAGGCCCCACCGGTACGTTTGGCCATCAGGTCGAAGAGGCGACCCCACCCCGTCCGGCACATCTGGAAGTGGTTCGGCTGGCGAGTGCCGACGTTATCAGCATCGGGCCACAAACTTTTACCAGGTGGAATGTGTCCGCACCTGCACGTGTGATGACGGTGATGCTGGCCGCGTGACGCGATCGGCTCCAGTATCGTCCCCCGAGACCTTCGGTGACTACAGCCATGGGTGGGTCAAGCACGTTTTGGACACCTCCCATCCTCTCCCTCCTTCCTCGCCCAGGACCCAATGGGAGAAGAGCCTGGGAAACAAAAAGCGCGGGAGCCCTCGGAAAAGAAGGATCAGAAGAAAACCCTCTGGCTAGTGGAGCCTCGCGGAAGCGAGCTCCCTGTAAATATGTAGAATAAACATCTTTTTAAGTTCTCTCTGCCCCGTCTCCCGTCGCCCTGAGACCCGGTACCTGCGGGTCGTTTTCGCCATTCACCACCACGCTACCCGCTGGCCGGCTCTCGCAGCAGGCCAGTCGTAACACTGGTAACACGGCGTGTCGTTAGAAGTTTCCAGAACATGAAGCGGGTCAATCGGCTGAACACGACCAAGCGACTCTCCGCGCAGTAAGGTCACACTGTACGGAAAAGGATTGCAAACAAGCATGGTTGATAATCCAGATGAGGTGGCAAGGATAGCGAACGGGAGAGGCAGAGCCTTGCGGCGTTAAAAAATAGGCGACGGCGCAAAAAGCACGGTAGCATCTGTCGCGGCGGAACAGGATACGGACACAAGCACCGACACTTAGGGTGGGATGTCCGTGTCCGACACAACAGTGAGCTTGGCGGCTTTTCTCGCAGAAGGGTCAGGAAGCGCGAAATCAGCGAGCGGGAAAAGCCCTACTTCGGCACGGGCACAGTCTGTGATGGCACGATGATGAGATAAGAAATCCCAACCGCGGATGGTGTGATGTGAGCAAGCAGACAACACGAGAAATTGCACACGTACACGACGCCATCAATAACGACCCTTGCGGTACACGCCGCAAGCGGTGCACTGTTCTGCGTGCTTGCGGTACGCAGCAACATGCCACACAACGGCGTCGTTACCTTACGCAGTCGGCGACAAAGTATTTCGTGTATGACAGACATGGCTGCCCGTGTATCTATAAGCGCAGTTGCGGCAGTTCTTTCTACCATGACGTCCAGTAAGCTGCGTGGTGACTGTGCAGGCTTTGTAGAAGTCGCGACGCTTGTAGTTCGTGCCTGCGGTACTGCAGTAACTAGTTTCCCTAGCTAGGTGACTGGCGGCGGCGTAAGGGGAACAGCGAACGACGAGGCGGTGACGGCGAGAGGTGGTTGTGGAAAGGCCGTCGAGAAGATGGCGAGCGGACTGGGTCTGGGTCCGTGCGCGTCGCATGCGCATTAGGATATGCACACATCCAGGCGTTGCCACTGCTGGGCCAGCAGGCAGCATACGACGATCGCAGAAGCGCGAGATGTGGCCGGCGAAACCGCAAGCGAAGCATGCAGGTCGGTTGTCGCGTGTGCGCCAGGGGCTCTCGACGACATAGCTTCGTCGCGGCATTCCAAGCGGCATGGGAGGTGGCGACGTCTGCGGTCGCATTGCCGCACGCAATATGAATGACGGAGATGCAGCATATCTCAGCGGTGCATCCACGGGAGGACAAGGTTTAGCCATGGGTTGCGCCAAAGTTAGCGACTCGCCAAGTTCTTCGCGAATGGCGCTCCTGATGCGCGCAGCCAGAGTCGTGTCACGCTGGGGAGGTGGATCGCTCACATGTAGCAGAGACAGTTGCCGCGCCACCTGTTCCCGAATAAAGTCTTTAACTGGTAAGTACCGTATCCGACGGCAGGTTGGAGGCGAGCGTTAGGCTTGAGGGAGGGGGCGGACGTAACAGAGCTGTGTGTAAGGACCCTTTGTCGACGCAGCTCATCGAAGCTCTGGCAAAGAGGGAAGACGGCAGCGACAGAACTAGAGTTTCGTGCGAGCAGCATTTGGAATGCGTCGTCCTCGATGCCTTTAAGTATATTCTTTACTTTGTCCTCTTCGCTCATGCAAGGATCGGCGCGGCCGCAAATATCCACGACATCTTCTATGTAGCTCGTGTACGACTCGCCGGGTTGCTGAGCGCGCTGTCGTAGACGCTGCTCCGCTCGAAGGTTTCTTAAGGTCGGCCGGCCGAAAACTTCCGCGAACGCTGTCTTGAAAACAGACCATGTTGGCAATTCGCGCTCGTGATTGTGAAACCACAAATTTGCAACGTAGGCGAGGTAGAAGGTCACGGCCCGCAGTGTTGGCGCTTCATCGCATTTGTAGTGCTCATTGACGCGCTGATAGGTTAAAAGGTCAATCTTCAGCGTCGGTCTCACCTGGGCCGCCAAAGATAGGGGGGTCCCGCTGCCGCTGGGCTCCGCCGCAGATGACAGGAGGGACGGCGGCGGCTCCAGGCTGATTGTTGGCAGGCTCAGTCATGGTAGCAGCCGATGCAGTCGACAACCTTCGGCTGCGTTGCTCCAGGATGAGACTCAGGGGGATACCCAGCACCTCCACTAAATGTCGTACAACGATATATGATCGTGCAGAGGATGCCGTAAGATCGAGAAGACAGTTGAGAGCCGACCCGATGCAACACGAACGATGATCGCTCGCACAGCGGGAAATGCCAAAGCGCTTCTTCTTCCTCCTCTTCACTACATGTGGAGGAACTGCTTCGTTTTTCTTCCGGAACAACGTTCTCCTGAAGATATTGTCGCCGCCCACACCTGACTACGCCCCGCCACGGTGGTCTAGTGGTTATGGCACTCGGCTGCAGATCCGAAGGTCGTGGGATCGAATCCCGGCCGCGGTGGCTGCATTTCGGTGGAGGCGAAATGTTGAGACCCGTGTGCTGTGCGATGTCTGTGCACATTAAAGAATCCCAGGTGGTCGAAATTTCCGGATACCTCCGCTACTGCATCTGCCATAATCGGAGCTGGTTTTGGGACGTTAAACCCCACAAATCAATAAATCAGACCCGACTACGTCGTCGTAGTGCCTTCAGCATTACGTCTGTAGGCTCTGGAAGCTTTACACGACGATCCGACGGCCGGACACCTCGGTTTTTCCCGCATACTCTCAAGTATACAGGAGCTGCACCATGGAGCCTCGTCTCACTGCTGATGTGGCGCGTTATGTAAAGACATGCAGAGACTGAGAGCGACGAAAGACGTGGCAACTAGACCAGCCAGACTTCTGGAACCCATCAAACCACCTAGACAACCGCTCCAGCAAATCGGGATTGAGGTACTGGGGTCATTCCCAACGTCGACTTCCGGCAATAAATGAATCGTCGTAGCGACTGACGACCTCACCCGCTACGCCGAATGAAGGGCCCTGCCCAGGGCAATACCGCCGAGGGCGTCAAGTTCTTCACTGAGAACATCGTCCGGCGTCACGGGGACCGAGAGGTCCTAATCACCGGCAGAAGCACAGCGTTTACGGCTGACCTAACTCAGGCAATCTTGAGGTACAGTCAGACAAGCCACCGTCGAACCACCGCGTACCAACCGCAGACGAATGGCGTCACCGAGCATCTAAATAAGACCATCGCCGACATGCTGCCCATGTACGTCGACGTAGAAAACAAGATGTGGGACACCGTTCTTTCGTATGTGACCTTCGCGTACAACACGGCCGTGCAAGAAAGTACGCAGCTTACGTCATACAAGCTTGTCTACGGACGGAGCCCAACTACGGCGCTTGACGTATGCTGCCGGTTGTCACCGACGAAGAAAACCTCGTCGTTGCCAGCTACCTGGAGCGCGCCGAAGAAGCTCGACAGCTCGCCCGCCTACGTATCAAGAACCAGCAGACGGTCGACAAGCGCCACTACAACATTAGACGACGCCACACCGAATATCGACCCGGTGACCTTGTCTGGGTCTGGACGCCGATACGAAGACGCGGACGGTGTGAGAAGCTCTTGCCCCGCTAGTTTGGACTCTACAAGGTACTCAGACGTTGTGGTGAGCTCGACTGTGAGGTCGTGCCCAATGGCTTACGTCATCCCAGGGGCGCCGCGCACGACCCGAAGTTGTACACGTGGTGCGACTTAAACCTTATTACGCACGCTGATTAACTGTCACGTATTGTTCTCTTAATTTATTTTATGTACTTTTACTTTCATAATCTGTTTTTATCATAGGGACTATGTTTTTTGAGAGGGGGTTGTTTTGGTGTAAGAGGAACGACGTATCACTTTCCTGTGACGCGCGTGCTTGTTTTGGTTCCTTGCGGGGAGCGCTGTTATCACCTTTGGTTACAGGCATAGCAGGCCGCGATTATCTTGCATGTCGCGTCGGGAACCGTGTCGACCGTTCTTGAAACTGTGCATGCCTGACGCGCACATTTGAGTGACTTCTGGAATCTCAGAGACAATGCGAGAAGGGGCGTTATGACGTGGTATAAAAAGCCAAACCGTTTCGCCGCTTGTCAGACTTTCCGCAGATCGACGGCTGTTCACGCCGCTATTACATTGCACTATGATTTGCCGCGTGATTTGCTTTCTTTGCTCCGCACAGGTTCGCCAAATAAGCAGTTCGCTAGACACCGTTTGACTTCTGCTGAAGTAACTACAGCGCGCAGGACAGACGGACAGGAGAAGAGGACGCACACAGCGCTGTATTTCCTTCAGTTATGTATCATCAACAAGCACAATTCTACGCACTTCAAAAAGTCCCGCTGCTTTCAAATCATCACGACCACGTGACAATACATACGAAGCTTTAGTTTTGAGGCACCACATAAATCTGTCGTACGTAAGACACCCCACTACCTCCGTCAATACTGTCACGTGATCGTGACGCACGCAGCACTGAACACAAAGCACGGTTATCGCGGTTCGCGAAGCAACATTCAAGATAACGCGGCCTGCGCTGCGTGCGACAGAAAGTTACAACGGCACTACCAGCAAGCAACAAAGCAAGCGCGCGCGTCACCGGAAAGTGGTAACGAATTTCCACGAAAACAACCATACGAGTCACTTGCTGTGAACGTCTCGAAGAGCATGTTTGGCTTTGTATCGATTGATTTTATCGGCTATCGAGTAGAAAAGCACGGAATATGCCTGTTACATTCCGTGTGCACCTTTTTTAGGGAAATTTAGCGTTACCGTTATACCAGTCTATGGAAATGCGTAGCGCAGTGCCGGATAGCGTACAGCGTTGCTTGTCGAGGTTGAGTTGCGCCATTGACGGGTGATACACGGAACAAAAAAACTCGTAATTTGTGGCCTCTGAGTTTACGGCGGCTACTCGCAAAGACTGTAGCATCAAAAAGGAAAGTTTGGCTCCCAGAAACAGTGTCGAATTATCACCAGTTATTCACCGTCCAAGCGTCATGACAGAAAGTCATGACAAATACAACATGACAAATACAACAGCTACTTAGCATCTTGGTTATGGAGTGCACGTCATACACTTAAAGATACGAAGTGGACGGCGCATAGGCTTGTTGGTCGGGCGTGTTTTTCGCTAACGCTGTTGACTCCCGGCATTCCGTTATGCACAAACTGCTCTGTGTATAGCGGGTTACTGGACACGTTAAATTTCCATGTTAAAGACCTTTCACTGAAGCCAACGACAAAAGAACTAAGTAAATCTTTTTTGCTCCTTCATATACTATTGTCTGTTCTTTCGCGCCTGCATTTTTACCTTGAAACCGCTGAACAGCTTACTTTCTGGCCAACCTCAAGACAACAATCATATGCTATACCGACAGATGCTGCTTGGTACGTCTTCATGTCTGTAATGGAAGCCTTTGCTTCCGTCACATTTCTTGCACATCCAAAAATAGTAGATTCCTTCGACATAGCCCACGCTTAAACAAAAGTGATGTAGAGTACGAGGAAATGCAAGTAACGATCCGCGAAAAAAGCAGACCGATGGCCGCTCATTGTTCCGACTTCTTGTTTTCTCTTTAGTGGTTGCCTGCGCGCGTTTATTCTATTCCTTTTTTTACATAGGGATTTTAATATCTTCCACATAAAATGCCAATCATGCGCTGAGGAACAGTGCAGTAATGTTATTCGAAAACTACAGTTTCATATTTCATTACATACAAACAATGTTATCTAGTAAAATACACGACTGTCAGGATGTGGAAGCAAACATGTCTCCCTCACTTGATTTCACCTGTGAGGTAAGTGAACAAGATATTTCGAGTGTAATGCGTCACAAAACAGCTACCATATTTGTTTCACAGAAAGCTGTAACGTTGCATCTTTTTTGTACAGTGAACTTCTGAATGCTTTCTCTTTACGAGAAAGCCTCACGCATTAGATTTCAACACAAGCTTAGAAGGATGGTCACTGAAGTATACAAAAAAATATTTACTCATTGAAATAGCAGAAATGGCGCAAGGATTCAGGCGCATGTCATCGCGTTCCGCATGAGTTCCCGGAACATCTTATTTCTCCACAGTTCTTGGAAATTCTAGCTGCCTACGTTATTCTTGCAAAGACACGCATCACAATTACGGTCATCCGCGGATCCAAGAAGCGGAAATGTAAACAGCTTTGTTCCGTTGTCCATGAACAAGACATATTGACGTGTTTACTCCTTTGGACTTGGTAGGTGACTTAAAATCTTGTCTTGCTATTTCACGCGCTGCACTGTGTTCTTCGAATGGTTCTCACCTTTCTTCTGAGGAAAATGTAGATCATACCAATACGTGTCGGCACAGAATTGTTCGGAAACATTGGAGAGCACATGGAAGCTTGCTTTCATTCCTTCCCATTCCCTCTGTATTCCTCAGTTCTTCCTTTGAATAACATCACGAAGCAGTCGCACATCAGAAATTTGCGGATAGCTTTCCTCCTTTCGCCAATCAAGGCGTGTACAAGCTTGTAAGGCACGGTTTACGGTTGTTGCACTACATAAAGAAATGTATCCTTAAAATAGCGTCAATATCTGTCGTATCGCATGCATCTATGTATTTGTGTTCGCTGTTATTTGTACAGATTCGCGGTTTTCTCGATGCGGGAGGTGCAAGAGTAGCTCAAGCTGGCCATAGTCATATGTGCGCTAATAAACTCGACAAAAGCGACGACGCTAGAAAAACATGTGGCTGATCCCTCTGTCAACGAAATCGGTATAACCCTAAAGGGACATGTGTCCTCGCATAAGCATTTAAATCTCTATTGTTACTCGAGGTGAACTTGCTCATTGCTCTCGGTGTTTCGCTCGTTCTTGCATCGTTTGACGTGGATTAAACCACGTTCACGCATTGCTTTCATAACTTCAAGGACCAACCGCCTGTAGTAACTCAAGCAGTTTACGTAATAAGTGGATACAGTCGATCCTAAATACCACGCGACAAAAGTATCAATCGTATTTACTTGAGCCACATTGACCAGTCAACATCGTTCCCTTGCTTGAGCGCCTAACGCAGCAGTGTCCTCGTTGCCACCGCGCTCGAAGAGTGGTCGGCGGGGGATCGCTAGCCATGAGGACAGGTGGCCGGCGCTCTACCACTGCGTTGTCGGCGCACATTCGCTCGAACCTGTATCATGCTTCTTTCCGATGCCCGCGCCGCTCCGCGCGCGTCCATAGAGGTGGACTTTGGAACACGCCTGCAATGGTACCGCCATCTAGGAGAGGCGAAGTAAAGTTTGCAGTGATTCATTTTGCCTCTCTTGGATGGCGGCCCCCTTCCAGGTAATGTAAATCCCCTGAAACTTCGTAAACTAGCGCCATTTTTTGAAGAACACCACTCCCTCCCTTTCTTCCCTCCCCTGCACTCTCCGACACGCACGCCGCGTCACTATTGGCCTACGGGCGTCACGTGGGAGCGCGCGCTTTGCGCGTTTATTTACATTCGCGCTCCGTTGCCATCCTTGCTCCAGGAATGTCGGCACGTATGTGGGAGGCATGCGTATGGCGCGCAGGCGTAGCTCCTCGTTCGTGCGGGAGGTGCTGTAAAGTTGGTTTTGTTGAATAAGCGACGTTGCTTTCGTAAGCGCAGGTGGTTGTTGCACATTCGGCCGCCGGTAGAAATCCAGCAAAGGAACAACTCTTGGGGATACCGTCCGGTAAGTGGAATGGGCTTAGAAGAAAAAAAGGTTCATACACTGGTACGAGTTCGAACCGGTATTGTGGACACGATTATGCGAAATATTTGTTGGCGTTTGAACAATTGGGTGTTCGCTTGAGTGTCGCAGATATGGCAGAGTTCGTTGAGCACATTCATCTCCTATACTCTTATAAGATCATCATTTTAATACTTCGAACAAAAGCAGATATGGACAGTGTGTTTTAGCAAATTTATCGAAGGCCTTGCTCACGCGTAATGTCGCGTATACCGTGGTATCACAAGGTCATTCAGGTACTTTGACCTAGAGATAGCAAATTAATTACCCAGGATGCGTAGACATTCGAAAATGAATTGGAAACTAGGAACGCGGATGGTCAACGCTAATGGCATGAATTTGTTGTTCGTGTCACTTTCAGCTCTACTGCGACGTTATCGCAGTGCGAGTGCATTGGTATGGTGAGAACTGAAATCGTGCTTTCTCCATTTTTATTGTTTCATAGAACGTAGAGTTGCTACTCGACGTCCGTTTGGCTCAGTGCCCAATACGGCGGGGCGCATTGTAGCCGACCAGCCTAGCCAAATAAACCAAGCATAGTTTGGGCTAATTAAGTTAAGGCAAGAATAATTAGGCTAATACAAATCAAGACAAGCAATTGCGCTAGGAACTAAGCCAGGCCAAATGAAGCTAAAGCTAATGAAGCAATGTCTAGTTAGGACAATAATAATTACGCTACGACTTATACAGCAGCTCCTAAGCTAAGACTAATTAAGTCAAACATAATCAGAGTGATACTAATGAAAAGACTAATTAAGCCAGGTCTAATGAAGCTAGAATTGATCACATATGATTAAGCTAAGCCGATCAAATCAAGGGTGATTAAAGTTAAAAAGCCTAATTCGGTCAATACTAATTCAGACAATCCTAGTTACCTTGAGGCTAATTTAGCCAAGCGCAGTTGAGCTGCAATTACACAGGTTGCCAAGTGAGAGCTAGAAAAGCAATGTCAAACTTCAAATCGACCAGCAATGCTGTGTTAAGCCGTGCACAACTTAGCGCAAGCTTCACTGTTTTAAATGCGAAGCATTTCTTAGCGAACTTCGGCGAGTTTGAGCGTATCTATCTATCTATCTATCTATCTATCTATCTATCTATCTATCTATCTATCTATCTATCTATCTATCTATCTATCTATCTATCTATCTATCTATCTATCTATCTATCTATCTATCTATCTATCTATCTATCCGCGTACGATTTTATGCTCTCCTGGCCGTTTTGCTTATGGGATGTTTACGAAAATTGGTATGTCACAACATGACTACATGACGAACATAAATGACTGGTCATAACATGAAAATTATGAGAGGCATGTCATGAGCGGCATGATTTACATGCCATGGTCTTAGTGCTCTCGTGGTCGTTTCGTTAATGGGATGTATACGAAAATTGGTGAGCCACAACATGACTGCATGAGTGACATAAGTGACAGATCATAACATGAAAAGCGTGACATGCATGTCATGAGCGGCATGATTTGCATGCCACGGTCTTGGTGCTCTCCTGGCCGTTACGTTAATGGGATGTATACAAAATAATTACAGCATATCCACGGTGAATGATAATGAGTGGGCGAAGCTCGGGATGATCATCGTAGATCGTGACGAGTTCAGGATTAATTTAGTTAACGCGCACGCTACGAATGCTCATGGTTCAACTATGCACAAGTGAAATCTCCCACCGGCACTTCATTGCAAGTCAAGATCCAGTGCCTATATATATATATATATATATATATATATATATATATATATATGACTTGCCGGCGAACACTTCTCCAACGCGAGCAGTCGGTATTTCTCAATCAAGAAACTCGCTAGGAGACGCTGCCTGCGCCAACGTTCTCTCTCGCGGCTGAGGGCGCGTTCTCCTTCCTTGCGAGCTCGTAGAGCGTTCCTCTAACAAAGAGCGTTTCCATAGCCAACGAACGCCTTTCGCTCTGTCTCTGTCTCTCTCTCTCTCACCATGCAGCAGAGCCACGCGCCGGGAGGCGCGCGCCGGGAGAGAGAGAGAGAGGCACGGGCCGGGAGGCACGCGCCGAGGGCGAGCGCGTGCCTCCCGGCACGCGGGTTACGCCTGACGACTGACGCCTGACGCGTGACATGGTTAGACTAAGAGGAGCTTTGCCCCTAAAATTGGTACGCCACAATATGACTGCATGGCGAACATAAATGACAGTTCATAACATGAGAATCATGACATGCATGTCATGAGCGACATGAATTACATGCCACGCGTTTCGTTAATGGGACGTATACGGAAATTGGCATGCCACGTCATGACTGCATGGCAATCATAAATGACAGGTCATAGCACGAAAATCATGACAAGCATGTCATGAGTGACATGATTTACATGCGACGGCCTTGGTGCTCTCCTGGTCGTTTCGTTAGTGGGATGTATACGAAAATTGGTATGCCAAAACATGACTGCATGACGAACATGACTGACAGGTCACAATATGAAAATCATGATATGCTTGTCATGAGCGACATGATTTACACGCCACGCGTTTCTTTAACGGGATGTATACGAAAATTGGCATGCCACAACATGACTGCATCGCGAACGTAAATGACAGGTCATAACATGAAAATCATGACATGCATGTCATGAGCGACATGATGTACATGCCACGGTCTTGGTGCTCTCTAGCCGTTTCGTAAGATGAATGTATAGGGAAATTGGTATGAAACAACATCACAGCATGACGAACATAAAAGACAGGTCACAACATGAAAAGTATGACATGCATGTCCTGGGCGGCATGATTTACATGCCACGCGTTTGGTTAATGGGATGTACACCAAAATTGCTATGGCGCAACACGACAGCATGAAGAACATAAGTGACAGGTCGTAACATCAGAATCATGATACACGTGTCATGAGCAGCATGGTTTACTTGCCACAGCCTTGGTGATCTTGAGGCCGTTTCGTTAACGGAATACATACGAAAATTGCTGTGGCACAACACGACTGCACGACTATCATAAATGACAGGTGATAACGTGAAAATCAGGACATGCATGTCATGACCGGCATGATTTACATGTCATGGTCCTGGCGCTATACTGCAGTTTCGGTAATGGGATGTATACGAAAATTGGTTTGGCACAACATGACTGCATGACGATCATATACGACAGGTTGAGAATCGTGACAGGCATGTAATGAGCGGCATGATATACATGCCACTCGTTTCGTTAATGGGATGTATACGAAAATTGCTATGGCACAATACGACTGCATGACGAACGTAAATGACAGGTCATAACGTTAGAATCATGACATGCGTGTATGAGTGGCACGGTTTACATGCGACAGCCATGGTGCTCCTGCGGCCGTTTCCTTAACGCTATATGTACCAAACTTGGTATGACGAGACAACAATGCAAATCCATTTTACGTTCCTCATGCGTGCTTCGCATTTCCTTGATTCCCACTGCATGTGGCATCTGCCAATTTTTTTACAAAGGTTGGTACGCACACTGGACTGAAGTTCTGAACAGCCTGCGAAATCCTCAGAGCAGCCGCCGCCCCTGCATCATGCCAGATTTTGTTCGCACACTTGATGTCAGCA